>JALPQI010010205.1:0-40800 GCA_025490895.1 Thaumatotibia leucotreta | reverse complement strand
CCAGGGCCCTGTGGACAATGAACCAATAAGTGTGTTGGAGCAATCCATAAACACGACTAGACATAATTGGGACACGTCTAAAAAGGTAGTAGATCACAACAAGTTGAAGTGGGCGCTGTCAACGTTTCAGCCATATAAAGCCCCGGGGCCAGATGGGATCTACCCCATTCTACTACAAGAGGGTGCAAGTACAATCATACCGCACTTGAGCAGGTTGTACAGAGCCTGTTTAGCCTTCGGCCATGTACCACGTATATGGAGAATGGTTAAGGTAACCTACCTGCCAAAGCCTGGCAAGGCAGATTACACCGAAGCTAAATCATATAGGCCGATAAGTCTCTCGTCATTTTTCCTCAAAACTATGGAAAAACTGGTAGACAGACATATAAGGGATGGACCACTAAGAAGGCATCCTCTGCACCAACTACAGTGCGCTTATCAACCAGGCAAGTCCACTGAAACCGCACTGCATTTGGTGACTACTAGAGCGGAACAGGCTATAGAAAACAGAGAAATATGTCTAGCCGTGTTCATAGATGTGGAAGGCGCATTTGACCGTACCACGTATCAAGCGATCAATAATGCTGCCTTGGAACATGGCATAGAACCGACTCTGTGCAGGTGGATCGGTAATATGCTGAATAGTCGACTAATAAAATCCTCCCTCATGGGAGACGAAATATTAGCCACGGCAACAAAAGGATGCCCACAGGGGGGGTGTACTATCACCAACCCTGTGGAGTCTAGTAGTGAATTCACTACTGGAGGAGCTAAATAAAGGTCCTCTGTACACAGTAGGATACGCGGATGATTTAGTGATACTGGTCACCGGGAAATTCCCAAGCACTGTATCGGAAATCATGAATGGAGCGCTGAAGCTAGTGGAACACTGGTGTAATAGTCGCCAACTCTCCATTAATCCGGCGAAAACTGTGGTAATACCCTTTACCAGGAAAAAGACCCTCGCTAACATGAAGCAACTAAAGCTCTATGGCAGGGTACTAGATATGTCCAGCGAAGTGAAATACTTAGGTATGACACTTGATAGAGAACTGAACTGGAAAAAGCACGTAGACCTCCTCATAACCAAAGCACTGAGAGTGTTTGGTATGTGTAGGTCAGCATATGGCAAAACATGGGGCTTAAACCCTAAAGTACTGAGGTGGATCTACACTATGATGGTGAGACCTATCATTCTGTACGGTAGTCTGGCATGGTGGCCAAGAACTGCAAAGGGTACATGCAAGGATGCTCTGAATAAATTACAAAGAGTAGCGTGCATGGCAATCACAGGCGCGTTTAGAACGACGCCAACGGCGGCGTTAGAGGTACTGTTGGACCTACCGCCGCTACACCTGGTTATACAGTCGGAGGCACGCAAGTCCCTGCAAAGACTCAAGATCTTGGGTCTATGGAGTGATAGCATGCCAAAGACCAAACATACAAACATGGAACTAGACAGTTACATGGACAAGTTAACAAGTATGGGTAGTGATAAAATGCTGCCCAAATTTGTTTTCCAAAAGAATTTTAAAACTAAAATTCATAATAGAGCCGAATGGGCGGGGGGTCTACAGCCACCAATCTCTGATGGGAACGACCTTATCTGGTACACTGACGGATCCAAGACTGGATCCGGTACGGGCGCAGGCATTTATGCAAACGACTACCGTGGTAGTGTAAGTATGGGCAACTATGCGACTGTATTCCAAGCGGAAACCTATGCGATTATTGCCTGTGCACAGGAGATTATAGATAGACAGACCCAAGGTATGAATATCTATATATTAAGCGACAGTCAAGCAGCACTGAAGGCCCTTACGGCGCCTAAAGTAGACTCTAGACTAGTATTCAACGGCATCCAAGCTCTGAACAAACTTGGAAGGCGAAACAAAGTGCAACTGGTATGGATCCCAGGGCACGAGGGCTTCCTTGGCAATGAAAATGCAGATGAGCTTGCAAGAGGGGGTTCTACAAACAACTTTGTAGGACCAGAACCATTTGTAGGACTCTCACAAGGAACTATTAAAACAGCCATGAAAGAGCGAGTTAGATGGAAGCACCAGGAAGAGTGGAACAATCTAACGGGGCTCAGGCATTCAAAGCTCTTTATGCACGAAGTAGACTCGGGCTGGAGCAAAAAGCTTTGGAAATATAGCAAAAGACAACTCAAACTCATAACGGGGGTGTTTACGGGACACTTTGGGGTCAAAACTCTCTTGGCCAAAATGGGTCTTTCTGACAGCATAGACTGTAGAATGTGTGGCGAGGAAGAGGAGACAATGAAACACTTGATGTGCGAATGTCATGCCCTCGCCAGACAAAGGATGAAAGACTTCGGAACCGGCTATCTGGAACCGAAGGAGGTCAAAACGCTACCGCTAGGGTGCATCCTCAAACATATTGAGTTGATAGAACAATCCCTGGGGTAGGCGAAACAGGGGGCAATTACACAAAAGATCCCAATGGGTCGAAGTGTATCCGTAAGGGCCCCGCAAATAAGATAAGATAAGATACTCAGTCGAAACGTACAAAGATCTAAGCAAACACTCGGTTACGCCCACCGCGATGCTTACGAACTTCTTGATACGAACTACTAGCTTCATTTTGATACCGGCATTGGATTTGTTTAATATGAAAATAGATTGAGCCCACTATTTTTATAGGTAATTTACTATGTTTCATTGTCTTAGTTTTTCTGTGAAACGATCTGTATTATTTACCCATTTACTTAATGTAAAGAGAGTCCGGAATGACCAAAACCAACTACATATTACGTAAAACACAAGTACTTACTTTGTGGAACAGGGCCAGTGCAAACAACTTTAAGCCTGATACGACGGTATCGTCTAAGTTCAAACTAAGCACGATATCGACCCCTAATCTTCGCGACCCGAAAGCGTTGCCAGTTGAATTTCACGTACAATTTGCGCTGAAAAGCCTTTGAGCCGTAGCTAATGTTTTCGCTAAGCGATTCGTTCAAATTGTGAGACAGCGAGGGCGTTTGTTTTTAGTAAATTGCATGCTCTTACCGCCTTCAAAGGTCGAACGTTGCCATTAAATTCATTGCGGTCTCAAATTTATAATCTGTGGTTACTGTAGTTGTCTATTCGGCTGATAATTGTTGTATGTATTTATCTGCTTCGTAGAACCTTTCACGTTTTTTGTTTCAACCGCTTTACTAACTGGTGACAGAGGCATCTGAAGCCATATCGCTATCTTCGGAGCGCTTGCAGAAAACATTCAAGAGTGAAAAGATGGCAACGGCCATCAGCCTACCGTCAATCAGTCGTCAGTTGGTATTGTGGACAACAGGTTTGAAATCAGCTGATGTATTTACAATAGGTACAGGCGACTGCAAAGATACGTATCCAATGTTTACCTTATTAATAATAATAATAATAATAATAAAATACTTTATTGCACTCTACAAACACGCAAAAAAAAAAAAATCAAGAAAATAGTAACAAAAAATAAGGAAGTAGGTAACAACAGGCGGACTTATCGCTAAACAGCGATCTCTTCCAGACAACCTTTAGATAGCGATAAGGCGAAAAATAGTGATGGTATCGGGTGGTGCGAACAAAAGTAAAATATAACACATAAACTACATAAATAAAAGAAAATAAATAAATTACTACATACAAATAATATATATATATATATATATAAATATATAATAATGACAGAGAATGGTGCGACTACAAGTAGTACAAACAAAACGACAAACTTATGACAAAGAAATGTAATGTTTTTTTATAAGTGTTTTAAAGATGGGGAGAGATTTAGCACGTCGAATATCAACGGGCAGAGCATTCCACAACCGAACTGCACGAAAACAGAAAGAATTATTATAGATTTTAGAAGACGAAGGAGGAGGAACTAGGAGGAAATTTTGAGAACATCTAAGGGAAGAAACAAATTTAAACCTGGACTTTAGATAACCAGGGGTATGAGGGTGAAACAGGATGGCGTACAGGAAAGAAAGGATATGAGAATCACGGCGGGAACGGATGGACAACCACTTTAATTTTGCACGAAAGCTCGAAACATGATCGAATTTCCGTAATCCGAAAATGAATCTGATGCAAACATTTTGAAGCCGCTCGAGCTTATTTAGTTGCTCTTCAGTCAAGTCCAAATAACTAATATCGGCATAGTCAAAAATGGGCAGAAGGAGAGATTGAGCAAGCGCTATTTTGGTGGCAAGAGGCAGGAAGTTACGGAGCCGTCGAAGGGAACCAATGGAAGCAAAAATTCTTCTGCTCACTTCACTTATTTGAGGAATCCATGAAAAGGTGCGATCTAAGATCACACCCAAATTTTTAACCTGATTGGAAAATGGAATCAGGATTCCATCAAATAAAACACCAGGCAAATGGTCAAAATCCACTCTTGCTATGGTTCTCGGGTTGCCAATAATAATAACTTGGGTTTTAGATGGATTAACCTTCAACCCATAGCAAGAGCTCCATGTAGAAATACGCTCCAAATCAGCGTTCGTGGCACGAATAAGGGAAGGCAAGTCACCCAGCAGGCCATGGGAGTAAATTTGCAGGTCATCGGCGTAAATATGATAAAAGGATTGAATATTGGAGGTGATTGAGTTGATAAATAAGGAAAATAGAAGGGGGGACAGCACGCCACCCTGCGGGACGCCAGCTAGCGTGCTGCACCAAGAAGACCGAGAATTATCAACTTTAATACGTTGCCGACGCCCCGCTAGATAACTGCGAAACCACTCAATAGCTGCAGGGGACACATTGAGAGAACGTAAAATCCCTAACAATACGTCAAAGTCAACGGTATTGAAAGCGTTACTGAAATCAAGCAACGTCAATACCGTTAACTTCCGGTGATCCATAGCCAAACGTATATCGTCAGTGATTTTGACCAGTGCGGTAACCGTGCTATGACCAGAACGGAAACCTGACTGGAGAGGATTAAGGAGGGAGTTTCTATTTAGGAATGAAGTAAGTTGCTGGTGTACTAGGCGCTCCAGAACTTTAGAAAGGAATGGCAAAATAGAAATAGGCCTAAAGTCGGCGAAAGAAGTCGGATTGCACTTTTTGGGGATAGGAACGATGTCAGCATCCTTCCAGGCATTCGGGAAACTACATGAAGAAACAGAACTGTTGAAGATACCGGTAATAATGGGGACAACTAGATCAAGGAGAGGGATAACCATATCACGACCAACACAGTCAACACCGACAGCATTAGAAGTAACAGATTTAAGGCATTTCTCAACATCACTATCAGAAAATTGCATGATGAAAAATGGGGAGAAGTCGGGAATTGGAGATAAAGAAAGACAATTTAGAGTATTAGACTTGAGTGGACCAGAAAAAACAGTGGAAGAGGAAAAGTGATTATTAAGGTTGTCAAGATTTAAGTCAACAGGTAAAGAGGAATGAGTCGCCTTGCCAACTCCATAAGACTTGAGACATTTCCAAATCTTTGCTGGATCACCATCTACCACTGATTTATAAATGTGACGCCGCTGGGCATCACGGCACACAGTACTACAGCGATTTCTCAAGGCGTAATATTTTGCTTTGTTTTTATCGGAGGCATTGAACTTAAATTTACTTTTAGCCTGATTTTTTTTAACAATTAATGCCCTAATCTCATCAGTCAGCCAAGGAGCGGGAAGATGTTTTATTTTGATAGGACGAACCGGAGCATGAATGTCGTAAAGTTGAGTTAACAATGAATTAAACAAAGCCACCTTGTCGTCAAGGGTTTCGGCATCAGCAATCACACTCCAGTCAACCTTACTAGCATCCTCACGAAGGTTGTCTAAATTCAGCCTCTTAAAATTACGTTGCAAAAGAATTTTGGGTTTGGCTTTGGGAGGACGAATCTTGTAAGACAAAAAGAGCAGGTCATGACAGGAAAAAGCATCAGCAGAGTGCTGGCTATATTTGCCAACTAGTGAAGGAGAGGAGACAAGGGTAAGGTCAAGGAGGGACGGCGTACAGTTAGGAAAATTATGAGTAGGACCGGAAGGTAAAATTATGAGATTACAAGCGTCAACGAGGGATTGAAGGGACCTAGAACGGGAATCATTTTTCAAAAGACACGTATTAAAATCTCCCATGATGATATGGTGATTATAAGAAGGTAAAAGATCCTCGAGTACCTTTTCGAAGGAAGCGAAGTAATCAATAAGGAGAGAAGGAGAGTAAAACACTCCGAGGAGAATATTAGTGCAAGAAATGTTTAACTCAAGAAAAAGGTACTCGGCGGTGTTGGAGTTGGAAACTGAGGCACAAATGATAGAATGAGGAATATGTGAACGAAGATAGATGGCTACACCTCCACCCACTCTACCTATACGATCATTACGCAACAAGTGAAAACCAGGCAAAGAATAAGAAGTTGAAGGCAAACATGGCTTAAACCAGGATTCTGAAACAAGAATAGCATGAATTCCGGAAATGTCAAAGGATGTTAGAAAATCATTGTAGTGGGCGGGAATGCTCTGCGCGTTAATATGTATAATATTAAAATTTTTAGAAACGTCAGCAAGTTCATTAACAATAACGTCATGAAGTGGCAGAGGAAGACTGTGGAAACTATCATCGTCGTTATCTGAAGAAAAAGAAGTAAAGTGATCGGTAGATATATTACTGTCATTTGTACTATCTAATGTCATAAAATAAAATATGTATAAAAAGTATAAAATATAATAAGCACGTTAAACTAAAAAAAATAAATAACACCTAAATAACACCTAAATATAATATAATTATATTTATAATTGATCGGCCGAAGCCAAATATATACTATGCCAAATCGACTATCCACCAGCAGTTTACAAAAAAAAAAAAAACAGATTTAATTTATATAGTTGTGTACATAAAAACATTACATTTGTTTTTTATAGTCAACTTGGTATAAGAAGTTGACTATAAAAAACAAAATAACAAAAAAAAAAACTAAACATAAAAAAGAAGAGTAATGCGAGTTCCGTAAAACGAAACGCAAAACGAAATAGACAACTGTCAATGTCACTGTCGTAATAATATTTCTCTGAAGTAAAGTTGTCAACCTCAAAAAGGATAATTCTATCATTACTTTAAAGAAAAAAATAAAGCAACAACCCACGAAAAGCAAAAAAAAAATAAGTGACAAATTGCACAAGTGATAAGTGGGTAGTAATAGAACGCTACAGAAAGTGTTATGCTGCCAAATCAAGATGGCAAGCAACTAAGGAAACAGATAAAGTTCCCACTTTAAACTACTGCAAGAAGGAAAAGTTCAAGTTAAAACTTCACAATCGGCTTCCTGGCCCTCTTGTTTTGTGGCTGGGCGGCACTCGCACCTGCCGACGATATAGCTTGTGCTCGATCCGGGCCGGCCGCAGAGAGCCGCTCAACTTCAGCCATGGTGGTCACACAGAGACGCTTGTCAGCCGCATCCAGAGCATAGATGTTCCCATCGCGGGTCCAGCACCTCCGGATGCCCAGACGCTCGCGAGCAGCCAAGAAAACCTCATGACGCGGCTTAGTCAAAAACTCTGACACTGTTATTCCGGTCCCTTTGAAGCATTTTTTGCCAAACCAAACTGAGTTGCGTACTGCCATATCACAAAACTTGACCAGAATACATCTAGTTTTATTCTTTTGTGGCCGGCCAACTCGATGACAGCGCTTTATGGCAGCCAGATCTATTTTAGACTCAAGGTGCCCATTCAAACAGTCAACAACACTTGCCGGTGACTCCTGTTCGGATTCTGGTACCCCATGCAACAAGAGCATCTTCCGCCTGGAGCGCATCTCCTGCTGATCCAACTGCGCAGACAAGAACTGGATTTGTTTCTGCATAGCTTCCAACGCCGACTTCATGAACACTTTAAAGGAATTGAAATCCGCTAACACTGAGGAGATTGATGGATTATTTGGAGCGGCCTTCTCAATTTCACTCTGGAAATCTGCCATACGAGTGTTGAAGGACTTAGCCATCTCTGCCATGGATTGCTTGATGGAATCCATTAGTGTTGAGGTTATGTGAGTGTTGTGAAGTTAATATATTTATTTTACTTTATTAATAATGGAAGGAAATTATGACAAACTGCTGGTAGGTGGAATTACTTAAATAGGCATAAGTGAAACTGTAAATATAGTAATTTACTTAATTTAAATTAATAAAATAGATTTAATTTTATGCACAGCTGATGTTTACACTTTTCCACACCTACCCGAAAAAAAAGTATACCTTATTAGTAAGTACCTATAGAATCTACCTACATCTGACTATCCATTTGCGCTCTTAGTTCAGGATTTAGTCGTTTTATCCATACTTAATTTTGTTAGTTAAAACTACAAAATCAAATTCCAATATCCGCGTGACAAAACAAACACCAGACAAAACGCACAAGATCGTTCGCGGAAATGTTTGGCTTTACTTCCTTGGATATTGTGTTACTATTCAATCAGTACATCTTTGTTCGATTGACGTGGAAGAGAATTTGGGGGCAAACACAAATTACCGGTAGCGTATTTACTTACACGTATAGATTTTGGGTCGCACAAAGTATCGCTTTCGGACAAATTAACGGAGACCGTGGTGCGCTTTAGTGAATTGTCTGGGATATTTTCGGGAGTGGTGTCGAGTATCTGGGGCATCCGTGGCTTTTGTTTTTGCTCGACGTATAATGATTTCGGTTTGACAATACGAATATACGCGCGTCGCTGTTTTTAGAAGTCTTTTCTTTTAATGGCTTGAAAAATCCATGTATTTTTAATATCAATAAAGTATCTGTATCTGTATCTGAGCATTTCTTTGAGCATTTCAACCGCCGTGACTTCGGTGGTAACATTATTACGCAATTTCCGTGGGTATCATATATGTTTTTAGGATATGTTGGTAGTTTTCAACTACATCTATACTCCATTTCAAATACCATGGCCAATATGGCCATGGCCCGATGCCACTGCAAAGTTTTATGTGGCATCGGGCCATGGTATTTGAAATGGAGTATAACAAGATATCCAAAAAAACATATATCTGTCAAGGGATTCGTGTGATCGCCACCGAAGTCACAATGGTTGAAACGATCGGAGAAATGCCCATCTGATGAAATGTGATAAGAACTACAATATAATAAAGGTAGTATAGTAGATACTGAATTAAAACTAACGTGAGACTCAAACATATTGATCCGCCATCCATCCATGATGAGGATCCTCTAAATGGATCGAAACATGTCGAGCAATTATCGACTAAAATTACGTGATTGGTTAATCACGTTAATCACGTTTGATCAATATTAGTACTGAGGTTGAGTTTATCTATGTATGTACACAAAATAATTTTCTAAATAATGCTATTACTTTTATTATGTGTTATGGGGATATGGAACTCAAACCATAAATTTAATCAAGTTTTGATATGTTTACATGATAGTTAAATATGTATTAAGCTTGTTCTGAAAGTAGATGTTAAATAAAGCCATAATAATATGTAAATTTAACTTAGTCTCGATAGCAATTTGTCGCATGAATTTCATTACATACAGAATATTTCTCACACCAAAACGAATTTATAGTAGTAAGTTCAACGTTCCAGGCGCTTAAAAATAATTCACAAGAAGACGTCAACTCTCAAAAGACTTATAAATATTAAAAAAAACTCTGTATTGTGGGAGCTCCGTTGGATACTATTTTTCGAGAATATGCGGCCGCGGCAGCCCGATGTGATTTACTGTTTTTCTCGCAGACCTTTAACTACTTCTTACTAACAAATCACACACTGGATCGGAATTACTTACGGCTCCCAGTGATTCACGGAAAGGCCCTTTATGGCTCTAAAGAAATTGATTTCAAATTTTACTGCATATTAAAATAACCTTTGATATTTGATTGCCACTTATTTTTAAAAGAATATTACTGAGGTGGAGTTCAGCGCGTACGGCGAGGCACCCCGCTGCTTTTGTGGTCATGAATTAAAGTAAATATCGAATTGATTAATTGAAAAATTAGCTATTTTTAAAATATTTGTATTGGAAAAATTGCTATGAAATCGACGTACTGAGCCACCTAGTAAATCATCATCATCATCATCATCAGCCTATGATAGTCCACAGCTGGACGTAGGCCTCTCCTATTAACTATGCATAGAGACGCATTAGGAGGTAAATGCCCATAATCGCCACGCTGGGCAAGCGGATTGGCGATCGCAGTAATGTGTCCACTATGATGACGCTGCTGCCCATCAACAATCTTTTATTATATAATGGTAAGTGACACTTCAATCTCTTAGTCGACTTTTACGACACCCGCAGGAGGAGTTGGGGTGGTGACAAATGTATTCTTACTACCGTCACCACACGGCACCTAGTAAATACGCATAGAAAATGAATTGTGGTCAAGTTAGACACAATTTTAGTAGCTTTTATCTTCATAATGCGAATGAATAAGCTTATTCTTATAAAAATTACCTACTCGTAGCCCTTTTCTCGCAATGTATCATTGTAGATGGATACATTCTTTATTCATTCCCACTACATACATGGCTTAGATAACTGATGTATCCTGCGCAGCGGTCCACGGGCGAAACTGATTAACAAGTCACAGGCTCACTTTCCACAGAGCAACACAGGTAGGTACTATATGCCCATGCGAAATTCAAATTCAATTTCGATACTTTGATGACGGGGCGTCAGAATGATAAATTTTGTATTTAACGTAGCGTTGAACATAAGGCTTATTTGACTGTTGAAAATTCGAAAAAAAAATCCTTTTCATACATTATGAATGAAATGGAGGCTGAAAAAGAACCTTATGACTAAAATAAAAGTCAATCTCAGGTGACTGAAGGCACATTGTCAAAATAAGTAACATTAGCATTAGGATGTTATACTCGTAAAGGTTGCAATACACTCGTTCTGACTGAGATAGAACGGTAATAAACAGATGAGAAACCATAATGCTGTATCTACACATAATAATTATTCTATGCCAAGCCATTAGTTATAAATACAAACCACTAAAAGCCTTGATTGATTGGGCGGTGTGTAGGATTCCCTATCTGGGGCACGGATCTAACGTCAGAAAATATTATTGGAAGGCTAAGATTGACATTTCTTTGCAAAAAAAGGCTTTTGAATAAAATCTCGCCTTGTCACCATAATAATAATGCTAACGATCCGTGAAAGCATGTTCGTTGAGATAAGAAATGAAACTAAAATGTTTTAGTAGATTTATTCCCTGAGATAAAACTAAATTTTTGATTTTAACTCGTCATGTTTCAGCAAGATTTTTTCCACTAAGTAGAAAAAAACCATTTTCACACACCTTTATATCGGACCTACTGGTGTTTAAGTTATTACGTAATTACAAGTAACGTTTATTAAAGTTCTTATATAGTGCGGCTCCTTGTCCTAACAAAAATCAGTTTTATGGTCCCATCGTGAAGAAAGCATGAACCTTTGCATGAATGTAGTTGTCATATATGAGCTTCAATTAAGATATGGAAGCACGTTAACAAATAATGTTTTCTCCCCCCCCCCCCCCACCCCTTTTATCTCCCGAATTCCGGTTTTTCGAATTTTCTACGAAAACTATAAGACTGAGGAGTTTACTTTTCAGGGACCAAATTATCGTCACTAAATTACCTACAAAACGATACTACATTATACAGTGGTAAGATTAATATATTTCTGTCTACAGCCACCAGACATATTATGGAATAGTAAAAAAAGGCAATTTTTTTTTTCTTGCTCCATTTGTAAGAAAACGACAAAAGAGGTGATAAAATAGGCTAAAATGTTAGATACCTTATACATTGAGCTACAAAATGACACCTATTTTGTAGTCGTACAAGCATTACTTCCAGAGTTACAGCTTACCGCGTCTGAATCAAGTACTGTGCGGCTCCTTGTCCTAACAAAAATCAGTTTTATGGTCCCATCGTGAAGAAAGCATGAAACTTTGCATGAATGTAGTTATCATATATGTGCTTCAAAGTAGATATGGAAGCATGTTGAAAAATTATTTTTCAACTTTCCTCCTTTTCAAACTTGGAATTCCTTCCCTGAAGTTACCAGAGTATTTGAAACCTTTTCACGACCTCAAAATGAAATTGAAATCCATCAATTGGATGCTTTGGCAAGGTATGTCATTCTGACTTACGACAAAACTAGCGATATAGAAGACATAAACCAAGCTAGAAAAGCGTTATTTATCAAGGGACGGGCAATGGACAGGCTGCCACCAACACTTGGTGCTCTTGAACAGCATGCAAAACGTGCTTATTTGCAAGCAGGATTGATCTGGGTTCACTGTGTATGTGACTGTATTTTTAATTATTGAAACCCTTACCTCTAAATCTCAGCAAAACAAAATTAACAGAAAGGTGGTATTGTAAAAAGGTAAAAAAACGAGTACTTGATTCAGACGCGGTAAGCTGTAACTCTGGAAGTAATGCTTCTACGACTACAAAATAGGTGTCATTTTGTAGCTCAATGTATAAGGTATCTAACATTCTAGCCTATTTTATCACCTCTTTTGTCGTTTTCTTACAAATGGAGCAAGAAAAAAAAAATTGCCTTTTTTTACAATTCCATAATATGTCTGGTGGCTGTAGACAGAAATATATTAATCTTATCACTGTATAATGTAGTATCGTTTTGTAGGTAATTTAGTGACGATGATTTGGTCCCTGAAGAGTAAACTCCTCAGTCTTATAGTTTTCGTAGAAAATTCGAAAAACCGGAATTCGGGAGATAAAAGGGGTGGGGGGGGGAGAAAACATTATTTGTTAACGTGCTTCCATATCTTAATTGAAGCACATATATGACAGCTACCTTCATGCCAAGTTTCATGCTTTCTTCACGATGGGACCGTATTTTCATTTAAGGACCCGTACTAATAAGAAGTCTCCTATAGGAACTTGAATACGCCTTAAATCGAAGTCTCCAAGACGAGATAAAAATCTTTTGACAGAAATATTTTTATGATACACGTTATTCGCTTTTTCTGAAATTCCGTTTAATAAAATTGCCTGGGTTATTTCACTCATACCTCTCGAAAAATTTAATGGTCACCGTTAAACCTTCGTCTAGACGATCCTGCCATTTGTGAGCAATTCGCAATTCATTGGACGACGATCACGCGTCGCTTGCCTGTGATCAAGATAGCGAGCATGCGCTAGTGTTGCGCGTGTACTGATACCAATGATTTTTAAGATAATAATCTCGATAGTTTCTAATATTGTCGATACTAAAAAGCCAAGACCAAAAATTTACTCAGAACGATTTTAAAAGGAACAGCATGTGTAGCTGATATAATTATGTAGACGAGAATCATGAAAGTTTAAATCAATATAGAAGATAAGCGATTAGACAATGCTTTTTCCTTTAGCGTGGAAGAGTAAGCACTGAACAACATTTGCAGGGTTGGTCAAGCCCTAGAAGTATACAGAGTTACTAAATTAAACTAAAAACTAGTAACTACATTTTAAAGTGAAGCCATCTAAAAATATTTTAGTGAAGACACTACAAATGCTACGAGAAAGTTGTTAATTGAAAATATTTTAAAAGTTCACTAAAGTCAAAACAAATTAATAAAGTTTTTAAATAATATTTAATAAACCAGTGTATTGAAATACTAAATATCGGTATCGCTTTGTTCACATGCTCAGCTCTTGGGTTATTATTTGCTAAAGCCAGTTTAAATAGTGGAACTCTTCTGCAGACGTTCAATTTTCGTATATTGCTTTGATTTGAATTCGTCTGGAAATCATTCATAGTTGCACACGTTCAGAATATTTGATGAAAGTTTTAGAAACTACATTTTTCTGAGCTTAAATAATTTATGGATAGCATTTGGGTGAAAAATAAGTCTGTCTTGTAAAAAGTTGATAATAACGAACGCATTTTAACTTTAGTTAAGAACTATGATATAACTATTTTATGCCCTATGTCAATCCAATCGAATGAATCTGTACCTAAACAATATTGACGAGTATTATTATTTTGTTTGTGTTAATTACAAAACCAAAAGAGTAATTAATCATTAATTATATACGTATACATAATATTTACGTAATTGTATGCTATGATTTTTTTTCATACGTGTTTTTCACGTGTATATATAATATTTATAATCAAGTACAATTCAAACAACATTTCTTAGAGCAATGTACCTATACAATATACATTTAATTTATTATTACTTCTAAAGGTAGGCACTTAAATTTGTGATAAATATTCAATAACAAGTGCCAAAGTGCTATTCATTAGTCAAACCTCCACAAAATTGCAGTAACGACGGCTATAGACGTTTCTCTCAGTTTTCGAAACCAAGGGGTTCTGTAAATTGATTATTAAATCGTTGTGACGTTAATAGATGCCTAGGGTGGTGACGATGTTATTAAATACATGAATTGCTAACATGAGTTGCAGTTTTCTAATGACTGTGTTAGAGTTTGAAGGGGTGGCACGCCGACGTGAGACTATTGATAATGTTGACATACTTACTGGGTGAAGTTTATTTGCTGACATTGTTTTGTTCTGCAAAACTCATACTTATTCAGATATACACGTATAAAACCTTCAATTAGTCGTTTGTTACCAAACTTGTCTTTATGTATATTATGTAATGTAGGTATATGTATACATATAATATTACTAGCACAGGCATTGATCTTACTCTTAATTGACTATGGCGATGTGTGTTATCCGGACTTGAATGAAGATCTTTTGAACAAATTGGATCGTTTGCTGAACAATTGTATACGGTTCATTTTCTGTCTCCATAAATATGACCATATCTCCTCATTTCGCTCCAAACTTGATTGGTTTCCTATTCGTATTCATCGCAACATTCGTGTGCTCTGCACCCTTTTTTCTATAATTAATGATCCTAAAGCTCCTGAATATTTAAAAGATTCCTTCCTCTACTATGGTCTTTCTCGTGTTCGACAACTTCGCTCTACTGGCAACCTCTCTCTCTCTATACCTTCGCACCGTACTGGTTACATGTGCAACTCTTTCTCCGTTCAGGCAGCTCGCCTTTGGAATAGTCTCCCAGTTAAAATTAGACAGTGCCCAAATAAGTTTTCTTTTAAAAAAGCTAACTAACCCGTTATCTAAAATTTCTCACCAACACCAAGACATATGTACTATACTTTAGGTTCATATGTTCGAATAATGTTATTCAACTTCACAATTCAATCTCCATACGCACATGCTTAATAGCTATTAATAGTTGCTGCTACTTTCAACAACACGTAAAAGTTCATCCCATCCAAATTGCTACCTGACATTTTAATCTCCTTTCAATTAGTAACCGTTCAGATTTTTAAGCTAATGGCACGCAATATCAAAAACAAAAGACTCAATTCAAGACCAGTGGCCAGGGAGAGTTGTGCATTCTAGTTCGCATTAGCTGTGCCTCGCCGCTCTTACCTTATCTGTGCATCTCACCGCCCACAGCTGTCAAACGGACAAAAATAACAATGTTATTACAAATGCGCACACTAAGCCGAATCAGATAACCACTAATCTCCATTACAATTAAAAAGTTTCGGGCGGTCAGACCGGTGATATTCGAATTTTGGGTCGTGATTCAGCAAAAGTTGCTGTCTTGGTTAATGCTTGGGTGTATGACTCAGTATTATATACTTAAGTTTAAGTACGACGTTGACGGCATCATTTGTGTAAATTCGATCAATAGGAAAGGGCATTTTTGGTTTCAAGTTATGTCAATTTGTATCAGTTTTGAAAATGACATCAGCATATTTTTTCATAATCATTCGATTTAGTAAGTAATTAGGTACCTACTTTCAACTACCTTTGTTGAAGTACTTGAGTTTCCAACTTCAGATATCTCAATACTGAACATAGTATCTATTTGAAAAATTGTGCACGGTCTATTAAACACAGACAATGTCTCATACAATTTATAATTGAAAATCCATTCGAGTCTGATAAATTGCATTTAATTCAAAACAAATCTAAAGCAGACAAATGTATTCATATTTTTCGCTTCATAAACGAGACAATAAACCAAACAATAAGGGAGAAAATTTGCATTCACTGCGACCATTTTTCTACCATCTTTCGCCGGAGAAACGCAGCAGGCTTGCTTCATTAAACGCCAAATTATCAACACGTTCCATCCGTTTGCAAGCAAAAATAACCATTAAGTACTTAACGAACTTCTTACTGAGTCTTAACCGGTGTTCAAATGACGTAAGGCGTATTTTTGCTCGCACAATAATCCAATGCAAGCTTTTTCTCGTGAAAAATTCGTCAGATCATAACTCACGAGAATTGCGGAAAACTGATCGCTCGTTCCAGTAACACGGTCCTGCTGCAGACAAAAACAGACCTTATAACAAATGGTTTGAATTTATTCTGGTATGTGAATACTTTAAGGAATATTATTTTGCGCACTTCAACCAAGCATGCACCCTTCAGATAGCACCTAACCCCTATTCCGTGCGTTTAATTGTTCTGATTTTAAAATGAATGGAAAAACGGGGTGCATTTTAAGGTCCCGTTCAGAGAAGCCATTAAGAATTCACCTAGCTGAGTAAACAATTTTTCAGTTAACATTTATTACGCAACGTAACAACATGCACTAAACACATTATGGGTCTTTTTAATTGCTAAAGCGTTGAAGTGGTATTTAATACGAAACTCAGCTAATTGTTATACCGATATAATTAAACAATGTTTTTGTTTCCATAATAACAAGTGAACGAAAAAAATGCAATTTTATTTATACGCCTGTAGGTATGTTACGAAAACAATATTTTTGCCGTTACTAGTCGATTGTTCGTATTTGTGTACACAACTGTGATATCAGAATTTCAATAAAAATGCAAATATTTTCTGGGAACATTGTGAACTAATTGCAAAGCCGATTGTCGTGTTTTAAGCCGACAGACAGTGTGACGGGCACGAAACTAAATAACGAAAATTTAATAAACAGACCAAACGCTTCACTTTAATCTCTAATGTCGTCTTTCATATCTCGTCTCGTATATAGAATATTTCAGTGACAATTCTTTTGTGAGTTAATCGGAGGCATTGTAAGATTTTAAGTTTTCATTTAACTTTTTCTGCATAGGGTCTGTAACATCCCGAGGCACTATGCAATTTTTGGTAATGCAATAAATAAATCCTAAAACTTTTTACGTATCAAACTTTGATACAAATCGTTTCAGCAAGTTAAGCGTAAAAGCGTAAACAGAATGACGAGAACACTTACGCATTCGTAAAATTTGTAATAGTATTAAATAGTAAAGGATTCTGATTAATAATAAATAAATAAATAAATAAATAAATAAATAAATATCTTGGGACATCTTACACAAATCGACCTAGTCCCACGGTAAGCTCAATTAAGGCTTGTGATGTGAGTACCAGGCGACGATATATATAATAGATAGATACTTAAATACATAGACAGCCATGACCAAGGAACAAACATTTGTGATAAATAAATACACAAAGAATGCCCTCGCCGGGATTCGAACCCGGAACCTCCAGCTTCGTAGGCAGGGTTACTACCAACTAGGCTACGGAGGCTGACAAAAAAATGTAGTAAAAAATACATTGTAATGAACCTAAACATACCTAAATTAAGCGTAAAGGTGCATTTAGACCAAACGAGCATTCACTCATTATATCCCCACTCTAGGAAATTCGTTCGTTACACAAAACGTGATTTGTCGAAATTCGTTGATGTCTTAGAGTGGGGGATAGAATGAGCGAATGCTCGTTTGTTATAAATGCACCTTAATAAGTATTACATTTTGGCTGCTGTTTTTTATACATGTAATCATCCTATCATCTATATACTCAAGTAGGTATTTATGTTAGATTCTAGAAACTAAATTATGGAATTAGTTCTAAATTTTAAGGATCATTATTATCGCATTTATTAAGTATATTTATATTATCGAATTAATAACATTTCCACTATCAGATTTCTTGCTTAATACAGTCTAATTCAATTGTTTTATTTGAAATAAAAATACCCAGCTATGCCTGCAGTATACAGACGAACCAAAACAGCTTTTACAAACATTTTTATCAAAATTCATATTTAGCAGCCGGCTCTGTCAAAACAAGTGACGGATTCAACTAAGCTATCGTTTAACTGTTTTTATCTCACCGTTATTCCACCCGAATAAACACACGAACAGACAGAACAAAGGACGCACTAAAACTAAAAATGTCAGCGTTCCACAGAACTGCACTGTTGTAGTTACCATCGCCTAACAAATGAAAGGACCTCGTACAGGGTCCGTCCGGACAGCTACCACAATCTTAACCTGCCGCTAAATAGCAGTGTATGTACATTGTACTGCTGTGTTTCGGTTTGGGGGTAAGATAGCCGGTGCAATTACTGGCATAGATAATCCATTTAAGTCCTCAGGGTAGGCAGCGCATAGGCGATTTTTTGGTCACTATGTCCATGGGCCTCAGTTCCTGCTTTCCATCAGGTGGGCTGAGAGTTCAGTTGTCTAGCTTTGTCACATAAAAAAGGACAAAAATGATCGAAGATGTCACATTATCATCATCATCTTATCAGTAGGCCTCCCCCAAAGATGACCGGTCCTGTGCCACCCGCATCCAGCGGACTTTTTAGGCTCTAGTGCGAGAAGTGGGTCATTTTACGTCAGGTCCAAAACTTCGGAGGGCCATCTGTGCTAAAAAACGTCGTACGAGACACGTGCAAAAACGCACGTGTTTTTCGCACTTATGTCGTAATGTACTATATTATGTAAAATCAGCGCCAATTGAATGTAAATAAGCCATTGAGTGAATTTTTTGCAATATTTTAATACTTCAATAGTTTAGGTGGTAAAATATGATGCTTGGTTTTAACAATACTAAATGAGGTAGAACTATAAGGTAAGGAAATATAAGGTTCTGAATTCAGTTTGCTAGGCAATTTCTAATGAATATTGACTAGCGGTTTAATACTCCTAAGGAATAAGCTCGCCTATATACGATTGTCTTGTGTTTTGTGTACAATAAATTGTGTACAATATTTTTGTACAATAAATTGTTTGACTACTACTACTGCTATAAAACTAGAATTCACTTAAAAGCGGTCAACTGACCTGTTCTTTAGGCATTTGCACGAACACCCCCTGTGCACGCTTGTCACCACCGATAGCCCGCGGGCTCGGCCCTCTTTTCACAATCCCCCTCCAATTTCACTTTTTCATTTCATTTTTCCTCGTAATACAATATTCATTGAAAGCGTCGCCAGATCCCAAACTCACCCATAGCTCGCGCAAACAGTGTCATCCTGACACATTTTGACAAATTGAAGTACTATGGAGCCTCGACCATTGTTTCATTCATTTTTATTCATATAACTCGATTTCACTGTTTGAACTACGTTCGTTAGTGAGGATGTTTGGTTTATGATTTATGTTCGTGGTGTGGGACGCGTGGCGAATCGATAGCTGCGTGGGAGTGAATCTCGATAGGCAATACTGTGGTGCTGTACTGTCACAGACTAAGTACCAGAGGCCGTATTGTAATGCACTTACGAAGAGCGGGACACCACGTTACCTTCTGTAGGTACCTTTTTCTTGTTTAGCTATGTATAGCCACGATTACCATTATACACGGTGTTATGCGAGCATTGCGAAAGATTTTAACTATGTATTCTAGACATCAAAATAAACAAAAAATATTATGAGACCTAAGGTCAATTCTACCAAAAAAAAATATTTTTTTCTTTTTTTAGGCCGATTTGAATATTTTTTAACATTTCCAGTACCTTTTATCATAACAACAATTTGTTTAAATTATTTATTTTAATTGTTTTTTTTAGGTAGAGGTTATTTCGTCAAGTCTATTGGTATTTTTTGATTGTCAGGCAAAAGGTTAGGTTAGGATATTAGAACACATTGTGGTAGTATTGTAATCCAAAAGAAGTTAAATGACGAGTTACGTCGAAAAACTTATTTCGAAAAAAGGTTGATTATCTCTGAAACCAAGCCAAATTCAGGAAATTTCATATAACATTAAAGACTCTAAATATGGTCAGGAATCCAGCATTAAAATCTTTCGGAATGCTGACGTAACACCGTGTATGTTATATAAGGTCGAATTATGATTATAATTACAACTTCTTTAGATATATTTGTGAGATCCAAGTTTTGGAGCAATCATATATTTTCCTTTTAATAAATCAATATTTTTACAAAGCCCTAATAGATAAAGAGAAATTTCAATCTGGTTCATTTCATTTAATAGGTAGTTGCATTGGCCTCAGACCTTATTAAAAGAGTCTATATTTTTTGGTTCACTCTGAAAACTACTGACTTTCAATATAATACATAATTAGTTGATCACACATCGTGAATATGAATGAACACAACTGAAATAATCGATCAGTTTCTCTAAATAAATTAGTAGGTACGGAAGCACCCGTAAGAAAAGTTCTAGTTGACTTACACAGCCTTACAAAAAAAAAAATGTTAGGTGCTAGGTACATTGTAAACTTGTAAACATAGCTGTTTACAACTGTAGCCGATAAGATAGAGATAGTATGAATCATATTTCTGCTAGCAGATGTCAGCTGGCAGCTCTGGTTTACCTACAATTCTTATTTTAAATTATTTGATTTTCTAGTTTTGAATACTGTGGAGAGACGTCAAATGCTAGAACAAATTCACAAGATGAGCTTAATAATCTTGTCAGAGCTTTAGATCTTTCAAAAAAGTGTGCCGAATAATGAAAAGAAAAAAATTGCTTTCCTGGTCTAGGGATTACTTTAAATTGCACGCACTTTGCAAAACAAGCGTGTTTTTTTATTTCTTTTGACGTACATTTGGTATATAGCCATGATATGAACGTATTGCAGACTTTCATGGGCCTGTAAACCTATTGTGCAAGTAATTGGCGACTTTCCATCGAGAGCAGTAAAGAAGTGTGATAGCAGTTCTTATAGGCAATGGCAGTAAATATGTTATTAAATCTTATAAACTAGAGCTGATATGAAAAAAGTAAATAGTATTTACGTAACAGCCCACAAAATATACTCATCATCAGATATAAAATCGTAGGGACCAAAATTGGTGTAGGCTAGCATTGCTTTGTCTTGTATTTATGGTGATCTGTGGCTATGATGCTGTACTGTGCAATCAATTCGCGATGTAAGAACTTTCGAGTGCAGAAACGGTCGTCAATTTCATATTAACGTGGTTGTTTATAGCCTCTTGTGAGCTTATCCGATACCGTAAAGTGACGACAGTGTCGCTAAGTCGCGGTAACGATCTTGTTTACTTCGGGAAACCTTTTAAATTGAAAGTCTTATCAGTTTTTGATAAAATATAGCCAACTTGTACTGTAATCCCACTCGTAAAACCAGAATACCTTGAGTCCTAAAATACAACAGTGTTATCTATCTACGTTTTGCATCGTTATGGTTTTCATCTTAAAATATTTATATAAATATAACCACTGCATATTATTTTTTCGATTACCGCAATAGTTATTATATTATACTACAGGGTGAAACATGAGTTGTGAACAGTAATAAGTTTTTACACAATTGAATACCCCACAAGTTATATTAATAATAAATAATAACTATACGAGTAGAATTTGTAGCTGTAGGTACCTAAATCTACCTATCATTGGTATTCATAATTCATCATTAGTTCATAGACACATGTTTTCCATACGATTTGCTATAATAACTACTGATAATAATACCTAATGATGAGATACATTTTGGTGCTAATAAGAACCTGAAAGAAGAAAATGTAGAAATATACACTGAAATAATATAATTACGCGGGCATTTCTCAGAGCGTAAACAGACATCTCATTCATCTGGTCGCGTTTTCTTGGAAGTGGCTGCATCCTTTGGTACCATTTTCGGTCGTCAGATACAGCCAGTTTCCCTACGAGTATAAGACAACCAAAACCAACTTCAAATTATTCAGCCACTTCCAAAAAAACGTGACCAGATGAATGAGACGCTCTTAGAAATGGCCACGCATCATTATTTTATTTACGAAAGTTAATGTTACAAACAATATTTATGGTATACTCTGTCCAGCAACCTGTGGTAGTAGAGAAAGCCGGCAAATCTAAAAAATGGAGGTGCGTAACTGTGTATTGTTAATCGCTCAAAGAATTTTTTAATTGGTCGCCTTTTTTCACTGCCAAAAGTTGTTACACGAAATTTATCTTCGTAACATAAAGTTTCTTTTTAAAATGCCTGAAACTATGTACATTTTTCGTGCAATCGATCCAATTAGCGGGTAGAACGTAAAATACAAATACCTGTTTTTTTATAAAATAAAAAAATGCATTCGTACTCAACTCCCTCGACGAACACTTTGTACGCATACTTAAAACAACCATTTATCAAAAGTGTCTAAAAGCAGTAATATTAAAAACGGGCGCGTATCGCAGTGCAAATTAAAAGGCAACCGTTCACCACATAATATATGAGACGCGGGCAAACGGACTAATTACTCAAAAATCACATTTACAACTGTTTGTTAAAACTGTGGACAGGTAGCGCTCATTAAGCCTCGACATAGGGGTCCTTGCATTAGGCAGTGAAAGTAGCGGAGAAGCTTCTTTCAATTTTAGAAATATACAGGGTGCCCGCGAGGATAGGGAAAAATTTCAACAGCGGATTTCTGACCAAATTTGAAGTTAAAAATGTCATATGAAGTTTTCTGGATTCAGTCTATTTTAAGAGAAAATTTGATTTTTTCTTAAAACCGTTTTAGACCGTTACGCTATGATAAACGCATTTTAGGAAACGATTTTGTCACCATATTGTCTTCTGTCACACTTAATTGACAGAAATCAAATGAACAAAAATATTTTTAATTACTACCTAGGTAAGGTAAAAAAAAACTTTAAAATGCATTTTTTGCGATAGATTGATTAATAAAATCCTTTTTTTGTGTATTTAGTCATTCAAAACATCAAAAAAAAACAAAAAAAATTTTTTTTGGCAGATTTGACCAAAACTCATTTTACATTTTTTGCTTCTTTTAGTCTCAGGAATATGCTGTTAGAATTTTTCCCTTTCCTCGTGGGCTCCTTGTATTTAATCCCAGGAATAAATAATATATTAATAAAACACAAAGCAGGATTTACCCACTCATTTGCTTTGAAATTTTGGTTCAGCTTCATTTCTAGGTAAAATAAGAGTGACGCCTAGTAACCACAGTTGTTACCGAAAGCAATTGAGTGCCTAACTAAAGGATCTTAAGTTGTCGAGCACCATTGGACGCTGAAATTAATCTTGCAACGTAAGTTATCAAATTTTATACAAGATGCCATATTTTACTAATTGAATGCAAAAATAGTTTACTTCCAAATATGAGACAAAATGAAAACTCCAATATTTTTTTGACTTTGATAGTTTAGAACATTACGAAGTTAGTATTTATAACATATTATATTACATTATAAATATACAGGAAAACATTAACTTCAAATAAGGCCAAAATAGGATCATGAAATCGCGGCTAACATCCAGCCGTTCTAGTAAGATTAAGTACATATAATATGTAAATTAAATAAAGCGGCCTGGCATGACACAGCATTCATTAGACTAATCATAATCATTTATTAGTTTTTTTTTTAGTTACACGGAATTATAACCCCACTATAATATTATATGAACTTCGCTATTTGCACATGCTTTTCTTACTTCACTCATTTCCTTACATCGTGACGTCCGACCACACAAATTATTAAAGTCAACTTTATCGCCAGCTTTAATTTACGCATTACATTTTAAATAAGCGGGGGAGACTCCACTTTATTACGTCTATTATATATTTACATGCATATTTCTGTCTGCTATATTATTGACGTTGTATGTAATATTTTGTAACAGTAAAATTCAACGGGTCTCGTTTTGTCTCCCTTTTGATATTTAATATTTATCTGTCTGAGCTACCACACAACTGAAACCAAAACGCAATGTATATAGGTAAAATAATTTCAAATTAATTCTTAGAATGTCACCCGAACTGACTGCTGCTACAAAATTCCGTACCGAACTAGACAAAAAGGTGGGGTGTTGAAGTACACATAGAGGTCTGACTGTATATACCTATACAACAGAGATGTACCTTAATAATATACTGCTCAACAAAAGTACATGTGTATTCGGATATTACTTCGCTGTAATTCGCATGCGACGTAGGACTCTAAGCAATGAAATCTGAATAATATTCTCAGAATCCACGTTTCGTTTTGTTTTGAATAATATATTACCACTCTAAATTGGAACTAGCACTGAACTGGCCAAAAGAAAATATTGTATCGTATAATCTAGCGCGAATAAAAGATAATTCAAAAGCTGCCACACGTTCCGAATTTTCTACTTTGCACATTTGTAGATATTGTAAATATAATACTTATTAAAAAGTTATAAAATAAAACAAATTATAAAAAAACATTATCAATTGAGTTTCGTTTCGTAGTTATGTAAAAAAATACTAACGAGTAGTATAATAAAATGAAACATTTTTTTACTGCGCCTTTAACTGCATTACTTAATTTAATAATCCTTCCATAGCGTGTCTAACATTTACATATCACCCTATTAACAATGTCCTATTTTCATGATAAACAGACATACACAGTAACAAGTTAACGGTGCCATCAATAAATTTAAATGAGGTTTCGTTCCGTTAAAAAAGGGCGCAAACACCCCGCATTTTCCGTAAAATATTGTTATTTTTTAGTTCACCGCAGGACAATGCTATGACCCTAGTAAAAAGAGTATAACTCGCCGGTCTTTTTTGATAAACGGCGTATACTGCCGTCTTAACGAAAAAAACCATAAATGCCAAAAAGAAAATTTCGAGAAAAAGCCAAAAAACTTTGCACCTCGGCTAAAATAAGTTAAATTCGAAATATAAGGTGGAAACTTGTGTTTATAAATAAAACAATATTGTAAATATTTTCTGCATTGCATAGTATATATTTTTCTGTTTGTTTAAATTAGTTATTTAGAAAAAACTGTTTCTACGTCGTAAAGTAAGTAGTAACATAATAAAATTACTAACATGAAATAACACAAGTGCCCACTTATGTTTTTTCCGTTAGTTTTGTCGTATGATGTCTAAGAAAAAAAACCATAAGTACACACTTATGTTTGACGTTGCTAATCGGTCCAGAAACAGAAAAAACACAACTGGGTACTTGTGCTTTGTTAATTTAGTAAACAGAATCAAATTATGACTTTTCTAATAATAGCAGGGGTTAAATTAATAAAACATGGTGTAGTTAAAATGGAAAAAAAATATTTAAAATAGGCATTACAGTAGTAATTTGGTACATGATAGGTACCACATTGCCTCTAGAAATCGAGCTCAGATGATGTGATGCGACTGGACAGGAACACTAAAGGCAAGGTTTAGCCATTCTGCCGTCAGATCAGGGTCGGATTTGGCCTTAACATAGGTGCAGGGAAATGAGTATGAATAAAGGTAGATTTGCCTGGAAACACGAGTCTCCCGCAGCTCGGCCTTCGGCCTCGCAGGCAAGCACGCCGGTGGCCGCGCTTCTGGCCTTCGGCCTTCAGCCTTCCCATTTTCTCTAAAACAAATTGAAGGGCCTGCGGCCCTGAGATTCGTTATAGTGCTACACTTATCCATTGTATAGCGAAGGAGCTGGGCTCTGATAGCTCGGCCTTTGGCCTTGCAAGCCTGCTCTCATCACTTCGAGCTTTCGGTCCTACGCAGAATAGCCTTCGCATTCCATGGCGTAGCGTAGTAGCGTTGGTCTCTGGCTTCGATTGTTAAGGCAGTTAAGAAGGAAGGTTATACCACGTGTGCTCCTTCTTAGACCTTGCTTTTAATTTCTTCCAAGTGACATGCTTGATTCCTCTAAGTGAAAGTCTAGGCCTCTAGCTTCGGTAGTCCTGGTAGATTAAACCAGCGCCCCTCTGAAGGACGATTCGACCTTTGGCCTTACGCGGAGTACGGCCTACGTCCTTCGCAGTTTGTCAAAATTAATTTTATGTTACACCTACTTAATTCCTATGCCCGGCGTGGTAGCGCTGGGCTCTAGCGGCTCGGCCTTCGGCTGGCACGCCTCCGAGGGCCGCTTTGGCCGTTGGCTCTACACGGAGCACGGCTTTCGGTCTTCGTTGGAGTTCGAAGCGAACTGCCGGTTCGATTATAAAGACACGTTAAGGACCCCCGTGTAGGCTCCCCGGTCGGGACTTGAGCCTTACGCAGAACTCACGTTATTTAGATGCTAGGGTAGTTGAAGAAACATGGTAGCTCAATTTTCTCGCAGCAAGTACACAAAGCGAGGCCGATGGCCGCATCGGCCTCGCTTTGTGTACTTGCAAGTGACACACACCTTCGAAGTGAAGGTCTGAGCCTTCGCGAGCACTGCTTTTGGCCTACCACCCTGAAACTCGCCCTTCGGACTAGCTCAACATATAGTATTGGTTCTGGTAATGTTCCGGCCCTCACGTGGCGTGCCCTTCGACTTCACCCAAAATTGCTGGGATGGGATCCTCGGGCCCCCGGAGCGAAGCCTCAGCCCTCCGTGGAGTCTATTTTTGAAACCTTATCTTATAATAAGTAGTACTTGCATTAAATGCATTACATAAAATTTTAATGTAGTCGAAAACACACTTCTCGTATATATTGATTTAAACTTTCACGATTATCACTCATATTTTAAAGACAAACGGGTCTTAATCGCGTAAACTTACGTTTAATTATATCCTGACGTTTCGGGCATAGGTACGCTTTTGAATAAGTATTCCATACCAACCGTTTACATGCCGTTATCAAAGGTGGCAGGGCATCTAAGGTCGCCTAAGGATGTTTTACCTTACCACACACCGGGCGTTTATAAAATCGATTGTAGCTGTGGTAGTTCCTATATTGGGGAAACCAAACGCACCATAGCGGAAAGGGTCAAGGAACATATCACGGCTGTTAAAACGCGTCAAACGAATAAGTATGCTGTGGCCGAGCATTTGTTGGAGTCTGGACCTAACCACTGGATTGAGCTCCATAACCCGAAAGTCCTCTCAACCGATCGTATACATCATAGCCGAAAAGTACGTGAAGCTATTGAAATTAAGAAACATCGGAATTTTAATCAAAATGAGGGGCAAGGAATCTCGTCCGCGTGGAATCCCGTGATTTACAAATGTAAGCGTGGTGAAACATCAAATTTAAAGCCATTGGATGTTGTGAGTGTTGTGTGTAGGTCTAGTGACAACCCTAGCCTAGAAGTGAATAATCAAGATCAAGTGCGTGTAGTTCGAAAAACCCGCGCAGCTCGAAGGTGTTGATACATTCTCTCGCCAGTCTGCCTGCGACCACGGGTGTAACGTCATGCCCGAAACGTCAGGATATAATTAAACGTAAGTTCACGCGATTAAGACCCGTTTGTCTTTAAAATATGACACTTCTCGTATATTATAAAGATGGTGCTGAATTACGTACAACGGCAATTTGCCTACGCGCAAACTATTTCACAGGAAAGCACCTGATAGACTGAGCTCTGAGCTTAACGACGGAGGGCGGGAGGCGATCGGGGGGCTACTACTATCCTAATAAAGCATAAGTTACAACAACGTTTGAGAAATAAACCTCAAGTTCATATTTAAGCTGCTGACACTAAGCATAAAAAGCATAAGAACAAGCCCTAAGAGAGAGAAAAAGCATAACTTGCCAACTTATGATTTTTCTGTTTCGGAACTTTCGGAGACTTGTTATTAATAAAAAATTATACATGATCAAGCAACAACATTTCAGGCAATTTGTGGGTTGTTTACTTAGTAATTTTAAACGATATACAAATATGGTTTTTCTCCTTCTGATATCAATGTTGGAGTCGCATTCGGGATAAAATATCGAAAACCATAAGTCGCCACTTAAGTCTTTTCTGCTTATGAATATGTTCTTATGGTGTTTCTGTTTCAAAACGGAATTAATTTAGCCAAAAAAACATGGACTTATGCTTGTCTAAATCGGCATCTATAGGACATACAGAAATAACTGTCAGATAGAAAAATTATATTTTTTTCCCTGATTCCGAGGCTAGTAATAACTCAATTTAGCAAAAAATGTCACTTATGGTTTTTCTCCTTAAGACGGCAGTATATACCTATACACTTGTATTAAACACAACCCTTTTCCACAAGCCCCGGGGAGTTGTACCCTTTTTCACTAGGGCCACAAAATGGTCACCAGCACGCGACTTTTGACTTAAACGCGACAACTGCGGTGATATGCTAATCACTTTTAAAATGGGTGTACGTCTCCATATAGAGTTCTTTTCGACGTAGAACATTTTTTTTATCAATATATATTAGTCTCGCCTTCTTACTATATTATTGTTTTTTTCTACTGAGTCGATTTTCAATAGACTTTTTTAATTAGAGCAATCTCTTATCACATTTTTTCTTCATATTCGAAATGGATAATTTTAGATTATAAATATGCCATAAATTAGTAAAATTAATAAAAATCTGATACATTTTTATTTCTATAATATATGAAAGTGAAACGTCACAAGATGAAACATTAAAAAAACGATACTATTTTCTTCAGTCAATTGACAGTTTTCTGCACTAGCTAAATAAGTATTTGAGTATTATTCTTCTGTGACTGAAATTCTAAATCACGATGCATAATGTACATGCTAAATTTAAATACAGTGTGGTAGTTGCTACATGAAAAACTCTCAATATATATAACCAGATTCTGAAAAACCTTCTAGACCTAGTAGGTATAATACAAATTAGAAAATATAATGATTATTATTGGTTGATAGCTATCATGTAAATATAGTCAAAGTCTGTACACACCCAACCATACTCGAGAATTTATAACACTAACGGCTTTTTACGATTCCATGCCGTGCCATATGACAATAAAGTGGGACACCATACAACGTGTTTATGGAAGAATCACTATCTCGGAATCTGAATGCCTATTTAAAGCCGAACCTCTGTGACTTACGGGCGTTTATCATTTCAAATCGATTTTATTTTGTCCGAACATGTTTTAGTATCGGAAACAAATTTAGTGTTAGAATTTATGAGGTGTACAGATTAAGTATATTATACGGGTATTTATTACCTTATTAATTTCTTGGGTATCCATAAAAATAAAGTATAAATACAATCTAAACCTATCGTGACTTATGAATTTTATAATCAATTTAGAGTCATTTTTTTAAGTCTAAGGTAGTGAAATTAAATAACGCACGACATGGAAGTGATACAATCACGTTTTGACAACACAATGAGACATCGATAAGGGTTTCATATCAAAGTGTCGTAAACTGACGGAGTATCGGATAGCATGATGGAAAGGCATTCGTCTTACCAATAAACAGATGAATCTCCAACTGATTGAGAATAAATATATAATCAAACTAAATTATACCTACACCTTTTTTCACGTAAGGGTCGTAAGGATTATAATTTGATTGGTAGTAATTTGAAAAGTATAAATTTATAGAACGTGTTGTATTAAAAAGCGAGCCGATTTATTTTATATGGATATTATATTTACCGCAATTCTAAGAGCAATTTATCTAAATGTACCTACTAATATTATTATGTCCTATACTTAGGTTCTAACCACCGTTAAGAGGTTCGCCAGTATTATATTTACACCCAATCTAGCTACATTTACATCCATTACGCATTAAACGTGTATTATCTGAAACAAACTTTTTATAGTGAATTACTACACTGTTTGTACATTACCAGAATGCCACTTCAAAACTTTCTAGACAACTAGGTTACTAATTCACGTTCAATATCAAAAGGTTAAAGTTACTTTACTCTAAGTTTTTGTAAATATTTCCAATAAGGTTTTTGATCACAAATTTTGCGCCATAAAAAAAATCTCAACCGTTTTATAGCCAATGGTGTATAAATACTTACCCCCTTATTCATTAACGTCTGCTAACTTAACAAGCCGCTAATAATTGCTTGTCCCTTTCGGTCTGAACAATGTGTCCATAAGAGCAAAAGGGACAAACAATACTTAGCGGCTTGTTAAGTTAGCAGACGTTTATAAATAAGGGGGTTAATTTATTATATAAACGATCAACGGCAGCCATTCATTGGGCATTCTACGAAAACAGTCGGAAATAGGTAGTGCACACAATGTCACATCATCAGCCTATTATTATATAGTCCATTGCTGAACGTAAGCCTCTCCTACTACTTATTCGTATGAACGCATTAGGAGGTAAATGGCCATAATCGCCGCGCTGGGCAAGCGGGTTGGCGATCGCAGTAGCTTGTCCACTATGATGTGAATATATATCAATATGGCTTTAAAAACATTTATCAGTTGAATCAATTTATCTCTGTTTAATCAATTGGTTGACTGGTTGAGAATGCTTTTTAACATTAAGTCCGCCATTTGTACATTTTTCTATGTTTGTGCAATAAAGTTCAAATAAATAATTTTGCTGCCCATCATCAATTATCGATAAATAAATGGTCAGCGATACTTCAATCCCTTAGCCGACTCTTACGACACCCATGGCAAGAGTTGGGGTGGTGACAATGTATTCTTACTGCCGTCACCACACGGCAAATAGGTAGTGCATTATTCTACCTACATTAAAACACGTTTTCAAGTTCATTTAGTAATTTTGAGGTTACATAAAATATTCAGTATTTGTTATTACACGAAACCTTTAGAATATATTTTAACACATTTTACAGATTCGTTGTTCAGATATTTGTGAATTCATTCGCCGTTCGAAATATCGGATGCAACTGTACGTCCAGCGTCCATAAAGATTGGTCCTTTTATTGTGTATCTTTTATTCGAACGCTTTTATCCTTGCCGTAGATAAGTCATCGATAAATTTTAAAATACGAGTATACGATAAGGCGTGGCATGATATTCAAATTAAATACCTTTGACATTTTAAGATTACAAACATCAACGATACAGTACTGAAAAGTGGATGCGCCTTTGAAGGGCAAAGTAAAGAATATCATGGACAAGGATAAGATATCTACCTAATTGGAAAATTGTAGTATTTTTACCTAATTGGAAAATTCTAGTATACTAGATTTTTTGAACTATGTGACCCGTTTCGGTTTTTGTTGTATTATATTAAAAGTAAGTAGTGATGGTGTTCTGAGTGATATTGAAAGTATTTGTAATACTAATTCTGAACTATGCGACCCATTTCAATTTTTGTTGTATTATATCAGAAGTAGTGGTGCTGTTCTTAGTGATATTGAAAAAGATTTGTAATGGATCATAGTTCGTTTTATGTAGTGCTTTAATTTATTATTACAGCATAAAATAAACTTGTAATTATCTAATACAATTCCCTGCAAAACTTCTTCCCTAATTTTACTAAAACATTTTGTTGCTAAGCGTCAAATTTCAAAATTAAATAATATACATTAACGCTGTCAAAATTGCACGCAAAGAGAAAGACTACACGAATATAAACTTTCTCCATCTGTGAAATAAACTGTCAAATAATCACAAAATTAGTTTTGAGTTATCATAGAGGCATATTAACCTACACAAAGGTACTAAAACAATAGGTATCTCGAGCTAAGCAAACATCTACAATCAAGGTCTTTGGTTTCATACAAGATTTTTTTTATTCCAATTAGAAAAACTCGAATTACATACCTATGAAATTTTGTTTTCCGATATATTTTAAAAGCATCGATAGGGATGTATCGTAAGCTCTTTGAATACAGCAATATTTCCGTTGTCATATCCACGGAACTCTCACAGTCACACACGGGACTTATCACAGCAATGCACTTACGATCTCCGTCTCGAGCGTGCTATCTTTATCCAATTTGTTACCCTTATCAAGAATTAAATGCGTTTTAAGGCCTTCGCTCGACAGATTTTACTTTTTATTAATTACGAGCTAGTCGGCCTCATAAGGGAAGTGGACAGGTGATAGCTTTTTATGATCCCTATTTATCGAATATCCATCTGTTACCCAATGAGTATTGGACGTCAAACGAATTGGTTTCGTGTTTCAATGAATCAGCTGGATTCGATAAACTTTGAGTGAGCGATCCTATGTTTTGTAGATTGACTTGGTGACATAACGAGAAACGGAAACACTTTGGTGAACTAGTCTGGTAATTTACAGTCTTAAATTGAAAGACAAGAAATAATTTTATGATTACAAAGATGTCCCAAGTGGCACATATTGATATTCAATAAATAACTATTTTGTGCTATAAATGGTAAAATTTGTTTTAATTATTTTTTTAACAATAAAAGCAAGTAGCAACCATTAAAAAAAACGTTGCTGTGATATAGTTTCCGTGAAAAAATACTGAAACATACCCGACGTACACACGCCCATGAAAGACTGTAAAGGTTTCCATTATGCAAATTGTCAATTTTATAAAGTACCCAAAAGTAACAAATGAAAATAAAAAATAGCAAAGTTTATTATTTATTTTATAACATACTAAATTTACAATGATACTTTAATATCGTGCCTAATAAAAAATATTTTCATATTACCAACTCTGTTTTCCTCCATATAAGGAAAGAGTCATAAACAAAGATTATTTTCCTTGTTTTAATCAAGCCGTCGGAACTTAACCGGGAAAACTTGAAACAAACATCGTAAAAATATTCCCGGATTCCCGGATAGTGTGCCACGTGCTGGCAGAAACTAGTTGTCATGTTTGTATTGTATTGTTCTATTCTTTATGGCACTGACGGTATTAGTTTTTACGGACATTTTCATTCGATGACAGAACCGCAAAAATTTGATTAAATCTGTCCAATGTTTGTTGATTTGTGCTAGGTTATAATAAAAGTTCATTATTCATATTCTTCTTCAGTAATCTTCTGGTCTCATGCCAAGTCGAATCGGCGTCGACGGTCATTTAGCTTACTAATCTTTCATAAACTCTTGCTGCGTCTTATTATACCTCCAGTGTTTAATGATGATATCAATATGCACAGATGAAAAAGGCCACGTACTAAAAACAAGCAATGTGTGTAAAAACATAAAAATCCAGCGATCCGAGCTAGAGATTTCACCTTTTGGCTATCAAATAAATTTAAATTAAGTTTATTTACATGTGAATTGTATGAGATTCAAGTTACTATGTAAAAGTTCATAATTTTATGATTTAAATAATTTTAATAATCGTCGCGCGATATCAGATCTGTAAAATCGATTACAAATCAAGTATTAAATATTATATTTAAGTATGAATCAAAAAACAGATGTGTGAAATATTTGTCAATAACTCAAAAGATAATTCTTTACTTTATTTAAAATGTACCAATCTCAATTCCATAAAAAAATAATTTACTATAATAACCGTCGTAACAAACAATAATTATAATCATTTTCTGCGAAACACCTCGAAGTACAATTTTATATTCCAATAACCCGCAACGTTACCTGGCAACCGGTAAACATAATGTTCATTATGATAGCTATTTACCACGCCCAATGTCGTTAAACTCGTTTTTATATGCTATATTTTACGTCAAATTGTAAAATATTCACCCCTGCTGCAAAATGTTATATGAATTAAGAAGTTAATACGAAAATGAGTAAATAGGGATTGACATGGATTGTGGAATAAAATTAGTTGGAACGAAAATGTAATTTGTTTAAGTATGAATGCTCAAATATAGTAGTTAGGCATCGGAGTTTTAATTGCACAGTAAGACGTTAGACCTAGTAGGCTAGACCTTTCTAGGGAACAATAAAATGGGCCAATATACAGTGTGTTACTATGACCCCGAATTTTACACATTATCTACTGGCAATCGTTTTCAATTATTAAGAGTTGACAAATATATAAATTAACTGTACAATTAATTTATTTTTTTTCCTTCGAACGATCAATGTAACGTGTGTCTTGCTTAGCGTTATACCGAGGAGAAGTTTCATAAGTTGCGAAACTTACATAGAGAATGTTCCCGGAAATCTCAATTTAACAAATAATCTAATCAAGCCAAGACCGTACTAGATACATGCCTTATGAGTTATATTTACAGCCTTGTTTACTTATTTACGATTTAAAATCATTATTTATCGGGAACCCTAATGACAGCCGAGCTAAGAGGCCTAGCTACTTGTTACTCGTTACAGAATCTTGTATCTACGCATCTACGCAGTAGTAGAAAACGAATGGAGAGTTCTAAGCTTGCGTCCATGCATAGGATGCATACCCCATAGAAATAACTTCCTTCGTAAGAATGTAAACCCTTCACATAACAAGACAAGAGTGAATCGTTCTATGTCTAACACGGGAATGAATTGATGAACACTGCAGTAGTGACCTTTTATACTGTCAGGTCACCAGCCACCTGTTCATAGGTTGGTATCATCTACCTGCAAACCTGCATGGACCAAGCAAAGACCACTCCAAGCAAAACATTGCTTATCGTTTTCTAGATTTAGTAACTCATATCTCCGACACGGCCATACTGACAAGACAAGCGTCCTCGCTTGTATCTGAAACAAACACGTACATCAGTAATCTTTGTCACCACTCGGTTACTCCTGACCAAATTATTTGTCTACGTAAAATCAACTCAACTCAAGGAAAATAATTTTATTCTTTGCAACTGAATTTAGGATCACTTAAAGTCAATTCATTACCACCAATTTAAATGCAAGACCAGACAAGTACCACCTGGCTTTCATAGCCACCTTTTACGTAAAACATATGACGGCAAACTTTCGGAAGCAGGTCTCTCATTCGTGGCCTATTGGTTATCACATAACCACACTACGCGCATCCCCAAGGGATCGCCGAGTCAACCCTATGACTCTACGGTCTCTACAAGACCCGACCTCCGCCAGAGCTTACCGCGCACCGCGTACCCACGGACTACTCAAAGGTAGACACCGACTTCTAACGGGCTACGGCTACGATCAAGCCTCTGGTACGGTCGACCAACCGAACTGAGAACCTCATCCTTCATACCACAACAATCTTCATCTACTTCAATTGGTACATGCCTTTCTAGCATTTTAATTAACAACAAAATGTTATCTGTATTCAATCATCATGAACTTCAATTTGTTAGACAATTTTGATAGTGCCACCAGCTCAGTTTTAGTTACCAGTAAAATCAAAATTAAGGAACCCAAGTCACGTTTATGTCCATCGTAAACTCACATTGTGACATAGTCACTTCATCCCGTTTAACAACAATAACTTTTTTTTTTGTGGCATTACCAAAATGATAAGTCAAAATGATCTCAATTAATGAATGATTTAAATGAGTCAACCTCTCGACTCAAACAAAAACGTAAATTACTCAACCAGGTTACACCATAACCACCAGATTTCATTTTTGTCCATCGGATTGTTAGGATCCAATAACCTATCAGAAGTTAGAACCATCTCAGCCGCGTAAGTGCTACTCCTCGCAAAGAGTATACTGCACATAAAAAGCAGTCCACGTGCACCTTTTACATGCTTCGGAACTTCCGATGCGATTATTACATCACGCTCAATCCCTCGGACTTGCTCTCGGTCCATTGAAAGCTCACATGAGTGATGATTTGAATTCTTTAAATTTAAAAATTATTTAGGTACTCGTTTAATCAACCCAGGGAATTAAAATCAACTTCATTAACATTCGAATAGACTAGTCAGTCTATGTACTTACTACTTTACTAGCCAGTAACAGACATAGTTCTACAATAGTCAAATGAAACACTTCAACAAACCAACAAATGGATTACAGTACTAAGTTGGTCTACCTCCATCCGGTAACCAAAACCACAGTTGCTTCCATCCAGCAACAACAAAATTGGTCTACCTCCATCCGGTAACCAAACCAAAAACACATCGACCGATTACACCATCAAACCAAACGCATGCCACCCACAATCGTGGCCGCACGGAGACGGAAAAATAGATCCGATTTTACACCTACGATTACGAATGATAAAATGGTGTATGCAGTCTGAGAAAAGGTAACCAAACTGAATGTAAAATGTTTCATTCTACGATTGCAAACTAAATGACTAATTCCAATAATTATAATCCACAACTTTAATTAAACTAAAGTAGTCAAATTGAAACTATGGACAGCCCACATAATGAGAAATGACTATCACCACCATCATCATCAAGACCACTAACATGATCATCACCATAACCACCATCATGATCACCACCACGATCACTACAATGATCACCATCATGACCATCATCATGACCACCATCATGACCAACATCATGACCACCATCATGACCATCATCATGACCACCATCATGACCACCATCATGACCACCATCATGACCATCATCATGACCACCATCATGACCACCATCATGACCACCATCATGACCATCATCATCACCCTTCAGAAATTATTATAACCGATCTCAATGCGTTTAATAAAACTTGTTTATTTTAAACTTGCGTAACTGTAACATTGATGTCTAATTTAGTTTCAATTTTGCATTTCTTCCTCCAATTTTTTTTTCAACTCTATAGAATCGAAAGGGAATAAACCCTCGATGGCTACAACAACATTAGTTTCACCAATTAGCTCAGACCTCAAATAGCCCAACAAAAATGTGAACTGCTCAGCGGATTAACAACGTGTCCACACCACGTGCTGCACCACGTGTTCACGGTAGGCAGTAGCGACACCTGCTACGCCATCGGGCATGACATCAACAACTTGCAGGCCGGCAGCTCGTTCTGACTCACCATGTTGAACTGTAATCATCAAATTGTACGATACCATTTTTATCACAAAAACAAAGTAAAGTCAAAGCCGACTGATTTCCCTTTTTTTTTTCAAGTAGACTAGCAATATGCAGTTTTGAACAGATGTTGAGATAATTGGAATGCTAGACCTAATCATAACACTAAGTACCTAAAGTTTGAGGTTAGACACTGACCTCATCTTATACTCGACATCAAAATAAGATTGTGTTTCACTTTACTATAATCAAATTAATCTCGCAAATAATAAAACGTATTAAAAACACAAAAACTTAACGTTACAAACAGAAATGTCAACCGTTAGTTCTTTAAACTACTGCTTCTAATTTTTCATTAAAACAATTGGAAAGAAACCTGTCCTTTAATTTCCGTTGCTCCAAAATAACCATAGAGTTGGCGTCTTCAATTCTTAATTTCTTGGATATTTTCATCGTCACAGCATATTCATCATGGATGAAACTGTAGACTACTATGACAGTGAGCTTGTTGATCTTGAAGTTGAACATCTGTAACGGTAATTTCACACGCATAGAAAACTTTTAACACAAGGCATGGATTGAAAATGTTTATCACTATCACAAATTAATTTTTGGTAGACTCGAAAACAAAACAAAACAAAGGGCTACCTGCCCATATTTTGGTACTGCTAGTATTTCACAACTAAGTAAGTAATAAGTATGGGTCATGATATACTTTGAAATCACTAGAATTACTGTTTTTATTTCTTTTTTTTTCAATAGGGTAGGATACCTACCCACACGTTTTCTTACAACAGTAATCACAAAAAAAGAACAAAGCAGTTTTCTAAATCACGACTCAAATCAAACTTAACTGCAAACATAGTGAACAATCATTACCTTACCAACTGTTGTCGATTTTAAACCTTACCGTTTACATGTGATGCAATACCAGTACTCACTGTTACGTGAGCCTTGATTCTTTATCCCACTTGCTGATATCGGGAACCCTAATGACAGCCGAGCTAAGAGGCCTAGCTACTTGTTACTCGTTACAGAATCTTGTATCTACGCATCTACGCAGTAGTAGAAAACGAATGGAGAGTTCTAAGCTTGCGTCCATGCATAGGATGCATACCCCATAGAAATAACTTCCTTCGTAAGAATGTAAACCCTTCACATAACAAGACAAGAGAGTGAATCGTTCTATGTCTAACACGGGAATGAATTGATGAACACTGCAGTAGTGACCTTTTATACTGTCAGGTCACCAGCCACCTGTTCATAGGTTGGTATCATCTACCTGCAAACCTGCATGGACCAAGCAAAGGCCACTCCAAGCAAAACATTGCTTATCGTTTTCTAGATTTAGTAACTCATATCTCCGACATATTCATAAACCATTTTTATAAGTTCTCATGGAAACATTCTCAATGAGAACTTATTCTAAAATTCGCATTAAAATTCTAGGAAATTTCCGAGTATATTCCCGCAATGTTAAGAATGTTCTGAAAATTGTACAATGCTAGTCCTGCTTAAGGTGCAAGCGAGCATTCTCTCATTCTATCCCCCACTCTACGAAATCAACGAATTTCGACGAATCACGGTTTGTGTAACGAACGAATTTCGTAGAATGGGGGATAAAGTAGCGAATGCTCGCTTGGTCTAATCTAAATGCACCTTTAGTTGTCAAACGCTGCGAGTGGTTGCGGACTGTTAATCGACGATTCATTGTGAAGTACGTTGCTTCTCACTGAACTTTTCTTAGAAGACTAATTACGTTTAAAATTAGAAACTTTAAACAAATAATGCTCACGATTTGGCTAAAAATAGCCTGCATAATGTTAACACACTGTATTTAAAACCAGTATGCGTGTGACTTGAATTTTAATGTTGGTTCAACTCCAGAGCTGTTTAAGGTCTAACCGTATGATATAATCTCCAATGCCAAACAATTTTAACTTAAAAAAAAAAACAATCTGTTGAGACACATGCAAGCATATACCAATCAAAATTTCGATACGCAAGCGAGCGATAACATCCAAATTTTTCCCTACATTACAAAACTGGTTCTATGCAAAAAAAACGATTTTAAATTATAACTTTTTTATCAAACCCAGTCGCAACCGTAACTTCTAATAAAGTCAAAATGTATTAGTCTAACATTGTCGGTAGACGAGGATGTCTCGCGTCAAGCCGACTCACTTTACACCTTAATGGAGTTCGATTCCTCGCCAAAAGACAAGTTTCCGCGTCACTTAACTTTACTTCCGTCGTTATCGATATTTATTAGGGTTCCATTTTTTCAGAGGACTTTGAAACGTGTAATTATTAAGCACTTCTGCTTAATAATTACACGTTTTTTAGAAAGATTTTTTTTTTAATCTAAATACTGACCCCCTTATTCATAAACGTCTGTTAACTTAACAAGCCGCTAATAATTGTTTGTCCCTTTCGGTCTTAACAATGTGTCCATAAGAGCAAAAGGGACAAACAATTAATAGCAGCTTGTTAAGTTAGCAGACGTTTATGAATAAGGGGGTGAATATACAACTTTCCATAAACGAAATATCACTACTCGTATTTTAGAACGCCACACTGAATATGCCGCAAAGGTTCACAGATCACTAGTCTCCACTATTTGTTTACACCTTTTATAATTATGTGGCTGTTTTGTATTATCCAAAAAAAATAGAGCAGAAATCAAAGTAAATAAACCCATAAAATTACTTAGTTGCATGCATGCATACATTTTCGGAAAAAAAAAATATTGCAACGCCCTCGAGTCATATTATGTATAGCCTAAAAACAGTTTTACCATTTAACATGGATTAAGTTGACAGACGTTAGTATTTACTAATTGTAATTGTATTATATTGGACATTTTTATTTAAAACACACATAACAGCAACACAATTCGCCATATTTAAAAATAATGCGTAGTATGTTATGAAAGCAAAATGCGTAGCCGGTAGGTACCTACGTACCGTTTTATACAGGGGGGATAATGAGTAACCCGACAAACTGGAGACCACATTTTGAGACAATAATAATGTCATGAAAAAAAATTGTCCAAAAATTACATATGTCCTGTCACATTTTTTACTTATTTCGACAACAAAAATGCATTGGTGAAGTCTGTCGGGTTACTCATGAGCACCCTGTATAGGTATCATAGTGGATTGCCTTATTATAAAACGCGAATAATAAATTTCATGATCCATAGAAGATATCATTCACTTTTCCGTTCACACTTCATATTTGTCAAGAGCCCGCGATGTTGTCCATTTTTTACGATTTATCGCGCCATGCCACACCGTCAAGTTTCATATGCAAACCAAACGAACCTTCGTTAAATGTGACGACGCACTCTTGGCAGTTTTTTACACCTAAAATCGAGAGTGTCACTCTGTGATATTCGAGAAGGGCTGTCAATCTGTAAGAAACCTTATGTAGGTTAGCGGGTATTTACCAAAAAAAGCGTTAGGGTGTAATGTTACGCCGTAGAGAATAGTAAGTTCAATGTATAATTTATGTAGGTACATAAACGAGAATTACGAGTAGGTTGGCCATTAGGTACTTAAAAAAACAAAGTGCTAAAGGAGTTCCCGTTTTTTTGCATTATTGCATTGCAACGTATGTACCCTTATATGTACATTTGGCTGGACGCCAAAGCGTGTGACTACAGGCAGCTTTTGTTTGCAATAGTGTGTACTTGTGAGGTAAATTTAGTGTTTAATACATTTTCCACACACACAATATATTTACACACTGTAATACGAGTATGGGCGTTGCATTATATGCTGACTGTGCCGAGTAACTAATTATAATACTTAAATTATACTAAAATTATATTTCACGCGGGTTACTCACGTTCTTAAGTCAAAAAATGCTCGACATGTTTCGCTCCGACAATGAGGAGCTTCTTCAAGAGCCAGTGAATGAGTCCCACGAGAATTTTGTAATTTGTATTATAAACCAAGAATGTAAATATTTTGCAATCATATTTTAAAACAAGTCTTGAGTGTGTACATATTACAGATTTCTTGAATCTACTTGAAAGTGTGTGGTTTATTTCGTGAAAATACAGAATGTTAACCAATTTTCAAATAATCGTATATACTGTCAACCTATG
>JALPQI010010204.1:0-32165 GCA_025490895.1 Thaumatotibia leucotreta | reverse complement strand
AGTTATCATTATGTAGTACAATAAATCCTGATGAATTGATGAAAAATTTAAATTGTAATTAACCCATCGTATGCGGGAGCACGGATCAGTGTACGGGAAAACTTTAAGAAAAAAATATATACGAGGGGTTGATCAATTATGTAGTCCTAATTTTTCTTCTAATATAGTAATGTACACCAAAATACTGCATTGAAGTATTATTTCTCTTACCCGAACATTAATCTGGCGCGGACCTCAATCATAAGGTGGATTTAGACCAAACCAGTATTCGCTCATTCTATCCACCATTTCGTAGAGTGGGGGATAGCATGAGCGAATGCTCAATTGGTCTAAATGCACCGTTATAGGACGAAATCTAAGTGATAAATCGCTACTCTAGTATTACACGGTTTTATGTAATATTTTCGAGGTAATTTATTCTGGACTAAGTTGAGTGTCAATGTGACAATGTTCAAATTAAATGTCGATAAAAAGTGTAACCTTGTAATATTAAGGCAGCGAATACAGTGTTCTATATGTTACATTTTGGTGATGATTGAAAGAAAACCGGGCAAGGTGGAGACGTCTAGGGCTTGTCCATTAATCACGTCATAAGATTCTGGCCTACTTTAGACCCCGCCATCCCACATGGTGATATTTTCAGTACCCCCCCTCCCTTTAACCAATATGACGTGTAATTTATTGGCAACTTAAGTATACCTTTTAATAACACTTCAATTTACTTATTAAGCACACATGATCGGAAAAACTTTTTGCCAACTACGAGATAAATGGCCGCGAAGTTTTAAAACTCAGTTCAAGGTTTGACACCTGGTTATGTTTAAAGTGTAGTTCAGCAGAGAGTAACAAAAAATTACACGTGATTTGTCCGATGACCCCCCTATGGTGATAATTGGTGATTTTTTATTGAACCCCCCCTCCCCCTATACAGTATGACGTGATAATTGGACAAGCCCCTAGCCAACGCAGCCAGTTATGGAGTCGGAGGAGGACAACTTTCCTAATGTGGAATCACTACAATAACCACGACACGACCACTCTGGCAAGAGTGAAAGACTAAGAAGAGAGAGAAATCTCTGCTTTGTGTCAATGTTAAAAGGGTTTAGCAGCCTTACCGAACAAGAGGTGCCTTTCCCCACGGATGAGGTCAATATTTTAGGTGGTGTACTAGCAGGACCTAAGAATACTCCATGCTTAATATCAACTCTAGATCTTCTTTTGTTTTAGAGTTATTCAAGATAATGTAAAATATACAGGGTGCCGTTGAAAGTGGCATATTTCGTAAACTGTTCAAGTTAGATCAACCAAACAAAATTGTGTTTGACAACAATAAAATAAACTACAAAATTCATATTTTTAATCTGCATCTTGTCCTTATTTTTCATAATAAAAAAAGGGTTTTTGTTTTTTTTTTCCATATTTTTTTTATTTCACGCGGAGGTACACCTACAAAAAAAATATGCAAACATAGCCACTAATGTCCACTATATACATAAATTAAGATATTTCCATAAATAATCGTGCGTCATGCCAAAAAAAAAACTATTCCAGAAGTAGTCGTTACTGGCATACAAATAAAGTACCATTGCATGAGTGCAGTGTGAACATAAGTTAGTGTGTAGGTACACAATCTCTTCTAATAAACCTGTTTAGAATAATCGACGGTGACATATCAAAGGTTGATATGTGTATATATATATATATATATATAGGTAATATATATATATATATAAATAATACCTATTCGTATTTTGTGTTTATTTTTACATTCCTTAGCATCAGACCATTTTTCTCAGTTTTGCACCAACTACTATCAACATTTACTTTCTTATCTCCTCTACCCAAAGGTTGTCTGGAAGAGATCGCTCTTTAGCGATAAGACCGCCTTTTGTTTACCTCTTTCAAACATGTATTTTTGTTATTTGTTTTGTATTTGTCTTTGAGGTGCTATAAAGAGTTATTGTATTGTATTGTTGATAACATTTGACAGATAGTATACAATCGGACCTTTTCTTCGAAACTTTGGAAGATGTCGAAGTGTATTTACCGGACGAATGTATTTTAATGTATGGTGTATGTAAATATGGCAAAAGATGCTTCAGATTTGTAAATAGTCAATTCCAGCTTTTAGCTGTATTATACTGTCGCTTATGCACAGGTCCACTGTTTGAAATAATAAAAGATTAGAAAAGGCTAATTGTTTTCTATATCAACTCATTTAAAGAGATAGTTCCGTTTATATTATTAATTATTAAGCAATCGACTCAGTTTTGACATTTCGTCGTCGATTATTCTAAATAGGTTTATTAATAGTACATTGTGCATCAAGGGATGTAAGTACGGAAGTACTAATGAGAGTGTTAGAAGCCCGACGCCGTTAAGCGGAGGGCTTTTATGACTCGAGTTAGTATTCCGCTTACCGACCGTGATGCATACAATGTTTTTCATCACACTTGCCGACAAAAAAATAAGTTTTAAGACATAACATTATTAAATGACGTACTGACATTTCTATTACTCCCTAGGGAATTTCACTTTTCTATTACTCCCGCAGCGCGTGCAAGCAATGGCGCGCTTAGGCAGCAAGTGTGATGAAAAAGAGATTGTGTACCTACACTCTTATGTTCACACTGTACCTACTAGTACTTTATTTGTATGCCAGTAGGTAACGACTACTTCTGGAATAGTTTTTTTTTTTGGCATGACGCACGATGATTTATGGAAATATCTTAATTTATGTATATAGTGGACATTAGTGGCTATGTTTGCATATTTTTATTGTAGGTGTACCTCCGCGTGAAATAAAAAAAATTTGGAAAAAAAAAACAAAAACCCTTTTTTTATTATGAAAAATAAGGACAAGATGCAGACTTAAAATATGCATTTTGTAGTTTATTTTATTGTTATCAAACACAATTTTGTTTGGTTGATCTAACTTGAACAGTTTACGAAATATGCCACTTTCAACGGCACCCTGTATATTTTACATTATCTTGAATAACTCTAAAACAAAAGAAGATCTAGAGTTGATATTAAGCATGGAGTATTCTTAGGTCCTGCTAGTACACCACCTAAAATATTGACCTCATCCGTGGGGAAAGGCACCTCTTGTTCGGTAAGGCTGCTAAACCCTTTCCAGCTGATAACTGTTGTATATGAATAAATCAATGTACCTATACGTCATAAAACAAACCCCCAGTGCGTACCTACGAAATGAAAACATGCCGAAACCGAAGTTTTGTTTTTGTACGTTAAAAAAATGCGCAAAGGATAATTTTGAGGAATTTTCACTGGAAAAATGTTTTCGGGCTTCAGAATAATAATACCTACTTTTGTTTATTATCTTAACACAACCGTGTTGCAATAAATACTAATACATGTATAGTTGGTCGAAAATAGACGAAACTGATGTCCATTTGCTCTTCAATAGGAGTTATCGACAGTATAATACAGACTTTACTTTAATAATAACCCTGGTAAAATATGATATATGTGAAAATATAATATGTCTCTAGTTGTTCTCTTTCACGCCCCAACTATTGAAAATAGCATCATGTTAGGCATAGTTCCTTTTTATACCGAAAAATTGCATCGATTCTACGCAGACGAAGTCGTGGGCATGTAAGGTCAATGCGGGTAAGACCGTCTATCAGGAAAATCCGTCTACCGACTGATTTCCGATCCTAATTGGACGTAATTATGCAAAAAGGAACTAATCCACATGAATTTGTCATTGTAAATATTAACTTTTTTGTTTTGAATTAAGATGTTAATAAGAACGAAAAATTCTTATGGGTTGGTTCCCTTTTGCATAACTACGTCCAATTAAACAGTATAAGATGCATATGACGGACTTTCCTTCAAAATAAAATATGCCGGACTTAGCCGCACTGACCTTATGTACAATCGCTGTCAAATATATCGCAGCAGCCTTGGTGCAAAAAAATGTTTAGTTATTTTTTTGCACCAAGGCTGCTGCGATACATCTGATGGCGAATGTACTACGTTGACGTATATAAACATATCCACCTCGAACAATCGTTGAGTAAATATTGATAAACGGTGCAAAGATTTATAAACAAATATAATGGCGATAGGAAATGGAATTCATAACAAGTCATCATCATCATCATCAGCCTATGTTAGTCCACTGCTGGACGTAGGCCTCTCCTATTAACTATGCATATAGACGCATTAGGAGGTAAATGCCCATAATCGCCACGCTGGGCAAGCGGATTGACGATCGCAGTAATGTGTCCACTATGATGATGCTGCTGCCCATCATCAATCGTTATCAAAAAAAAAAAAAAAATGGTCTGGACACTTCAATTCCTTAGTCGACTCTTACGACACCCGCAGGAGGAGTTGGGGTGGAGACAAATGTATTCTTACTGCCGTCGCCACACGGCCTACATACCAGGTGTATTTAAATAATACACTTGTTAACTTGATTTGCAATTTTCTGGTGTTAAAAAGCCCTTTCCTTAATGGGCCACCTACAAACATGAACTAAATGCATGTTTGCATAATTTGAATAGCATAATTTTGCATAAAACCAGCGTGACTCAGGTGTCAGTAGATAACCATGACAATAACAGATAAAAGAAAGTTGATTCACCCTGTGTACTTTCTGTCCATCCCGCTCGTTGCACATTGGCGCGAGCGAGCCAGATAGAAAGTAAACGCGCGTAAATAACGCCGCAGGATCTCATGGTAGGGCAGTAGATATTTAATATTTTTTTCCTAACTAGTGCGCAAAAACGAACTTTGCGCACGCTTCGCGCGCGGTAATTTCTCTTATTGACGCACTTGTCATGAAAAAAGTCGTCCCTTACACGTGCAAAAACCTTTTTTTCATCACACTTGCTGTCTAAGCGCGCCATTGCTTGCGCGCGTAGCTGGAGTAATAGAAAAGTGAAATTCCCTAGGGAGTAATAGAAATGTCAGTACTCCATTTAATAATATTATGTCTTAAACTTATTTTTTGGTTGGCAAGTGTGATGAAAAACATTGTATGCATCACGGTCGGTAAGCGGAATACTAACTCGAGTCATAAAAGAGCTGGAGTAATAGAAAAGTGAAATTCCCTAGGGAGTAATAGAAATGTCAGTACTCCATTTAATAATATTATGTCTTAAACTTATTTTTTGGTTGGCAAGTGTGATGAAAAACATTGTATGCATCACGGTCGGTAAGCGGAATACTAACTCGAGTCATAAAAGCCCTCCACCGGAGGGCTTAATAGTACATTGTGCATCAGGGAGGTATACTATTAACTCGGGTGATTGTCGCACTCGTTTCACTCGGGCTCCAAATTTCACCGTCGCCGAAAAAAAGTTTTCCCGCACTAGTTAGGAAATGTACTATTCTGCGCAAACTATAACATCAAATGAGTGCAACAATCACGATAATAGTACCTACATTGTGCATCAAGGGAGGTAAGTACTCCGCTTCTTATTAGTATTCCGCTTGCCGACTGTGATGCATTGCATACAATGTTTTTCATCACACTTGCGGACAAAAAAAAAAGTTTTAAGACAACATATTATTCTATGGTGTACTGACATTTCTATTGCTCCCTAGGGAATTTCAATTTTCTATTACTTCCGCTACGCATGCAAGCAATGGCGCGCTTAGACAGCAAGTGTGATGAAAAATAAGTTTTAAGACAAAATATTATTCTATGACGTACTGACATTTCTATTACTACTTAGGGAATTTCAATTTTCTATTACTCCCGCTACGCATGCAAGCAATGGTGCGCTTAGACAGCAAGTATGATGAAAATATTATTAATGCTTTGACCGACAACCAACAAACTCTAAATATAGTAATGGATAAGGAAAATTAAAACGGACCTTATGATAAATAACTAAACAGCCCCGGGGTTGTTGTCCCGGTTCACCGAGCGAGCGTAGCGTTTCCGCAAAATAAATGATGTCATGATCCGTAACATGATTACTAGTATTATGACTGCTAAAAGCGTCCCGAGAGCTAAATCTGCGATAAGTGGCATTGTCACTGTATTTAGTGGGTACAGGTACTGTCAACCAATTGGAAACTCAAGAACCAAATTCTAAAGTACTCTCGTACTACATGTCATTTTGGCAAGGTTCTGGAGGTGCCTAGGGGCCCAAAGGGTTAAATGCACATTGCACAGGAGTTATTATATCTATAATTACCGGTTAAAAATTTAAGTTCACGCCACGATTTTGATACGAAATCGATTTTTTCGGTTATCATTTTTCCAGCATTGAAGTCAACGCTTGTTTTCAACCAATATGTGGCTGATTATTGAGCTATTCCTTTTTAATTAATCGTTATTTTCGAACGTGTCGGACAACTGAGGCAGCTGTGGCAGCTTTTGGTAGTCATGTCCACGCGGTGTTCATTCATACTAATGATGATCAAAAAATTACAACTTCACTTGCCTCTGAATTATTATCGGATGTGATGAATAAAACTGTCCTGATTTTATGGGAAATTATTATTAAAAAGCTGTCGAGTCACTAAGACATCGGTAGAAAAAAAAAATTTGCTCTTAACACTGAAAAAAAAAATTACTACTCGAAAGTCTATTTGTATCGAAATCATGGAGTGAACTTAAACTTTTGACCGGTACTGTATACTGATAGGAACAGTCCAGGTACAGACCTGACATGCTACCTCGAACTTCGAAAACTGTGAATTTCGGGCATCTGTCTGTCCCTATCACTCTAACGAAGGCGCCATCGGAGTGACAGAAACAGATGCTCGGAATTCACGATTTTTTACGCGGTAGACCCGCATAGGGTTGCCAACCGTACTATATTATATAGTATTGTACCATATTTCGACTCTCTGTACTGTATACTGTTGAATAAAAATATAGTACGCAAAAATACTATATTTTTGGAGGTTCCGGGTCACACTAATGAATGCTGCTGATGGAGATTAAAGGTTCCAAATTTCTAGAATGCTCCTCTTACCGCTACCTAGTCAAAAGTAATCTTATGTTTTCTTAGGTTACCGCGAGGATTACACATGAAACAACACTATGAAAACGGATAAACTCGCGTATATTAACTAATTCATGTAATTAATCTTTAAATTTTATTGTCTGTGGTTTAGTATATTTTTCTTTGGTGGGTAGTTTTGTACTTATCTTTCTTATTTTGATGGAGGTAGATCTATCAAATTTCCTCCATTGTCAGTCATCCGCAGACCACGAACCCTGTAAAGTGTAAAGTGTTCGAAACGTCGGAATGAAGTTAAAATTAGTTAATATACGCGAGTTTATCCGTTTCCATAGTTTTATCTTATGTTATAAAAAATAAAGACTTCTCAATAAGTTTACAACTATATTTTTTCGTGTAATTTTTGGAAAATACTATAAATCTCTAAAAAATTGTTGGCAACTCTAGACCCGCTGTTCCCTGACGAACAGCTAGAGTTCCACTAATATTGGCTTTGAGTCAATGGCCAGGTATGCTGTACGAATTACCAAGGATTCTGAGGGGACGGAAAGGTGAGTAATGTCGACCATTTATTAACAGCGTTTCAGGTTGACCACTGAGGAATATGTTATTTTGGAACAGGACTAAAACGCTAAAAGGTTTGTTACGCGTAAGAAAGGCTGTCATGAAACCTCGTTAGCAACCCCAATATTAAGGGCATCTATGTCAAACGAGCATTCGCTCATTCTATCCCCCACTCTACGAAATCAACGAATTTCGACGAATCACGTTTTGTGACTTTTGTGTAACGAACGAATTTCGTAGAGTGGGGAATAGAATGAGCGAATGCTCGTTTGGTCTAAATGCACCTTTACGGGGTTCTATATTACATTTTCGGGGTAATTAAATATGCACTAAGTGTCAATTGATTAAGATTGATGTTGTCCCGTTCTACCAAAGTCAAATGTCAAATAGACCGATAAGGATGCGAAGAATAGAAGGTAATGGAGTTTTTGTGGACATTAATTAGGGGATTAGTATATGTAGGTAAGTATGTGAATTTACCTGAAGGCAATTTTCTTTGGGATATTGTTAATAGCACAGCACAGCAAACAAATATTCGCCATTCGCCTATCAATTTATTTTCATCAATTATAACTTCTTACATCTAATAAATTATTGGCACACAGCTAATAAAATAAATGCCTAGCAAAAACCAGTAATTTTGATATAAATTTGGATTATTCTTGCATAGAAATGGGTGTTTTTCTATTGTCTTTTAAATGCTATCCATTTTCTTTCCCAAATATTGCTTAATCAAAACTTAATATATCCCCTGTGGCTGTTGAAGTGTTCATATAAATTCAGAATATAAAATCAAGGTTCAATATAAATTGCACTTCCACGTGTGGGAGACCAAGGGACGTGTTCGTATATTGAAAATTTGGTTTGGCGGCGTTCGAGAAAATAGGTTTTACAAAACGATCTTACTGTAAAGGCGTGCCAGACTAGAAAATTGTTTAGTTTACAGTTTTCAAGGAGATTTATCCATTTTTGGATCTTATAACGCAGCCTAGGATTTCCACCGGGTGCCCCGGGTTTCCGACAAATTTTTCGAAATAAAAACATTATGCCACCCGATATAGACCCATTTCCACCTCATGGACAGATGACCTTATGAAGATTGGGGGAGACGCTGGATGCAGGTCGCGACCGGTATATAAAGGGCTAAAGGGAAGGCCTATGTTCAGCAGTGGACGATTTATGGCTGAAATGATGATGATGATCGCCATGTGGACTCTTTAATGTCAAATGTTTTAACCGACTTCACAAAAAGGAGGTTCTCAATTCGAGTGAATTATTAATATTTTTGTTGTTGTATGTATGTTACCCGTATGTAGACGTCGTGTCGTATCAGGGTCTTAAGGAAAAGGCACTGGAAAGGACCACATGGAAATTGCTTCACAGACAAGAGCCCTGCTCTTAAGTTTATGATGATGTTACCCGATATCTCCGAGAATTGTGAACGGATGTTAATTTTTTTTTATGAACCCCGAGATGGGCCCATTGGCAACAAGTTGGGGTCTGATGATGGGATCTTGGAGAAATCGAGGGCGCTATACTTGGTAATTTTTTTTTTCATTCAGAAAGTAGGATTTGATGATAGGAAACCAATGAAGGAAGGAATTTATTTGTTTATATGGTGATTATATTTTATAAATATCAGAATTACACTTGTACTAGATTTATAGAATCGTATATTTGTTAAGGGCTGTGGATACCACCCTCATTCAAACGGTTCGATTGTGAACAACATTTTTCCATGTTTATTTAGATCTTCCATAGCGTTTTCCTTCGTACCACTCTAGAACCTTTCAGCTCCGGCCCATTTTGACGTACATTTTATTTTTGTCCATTCATTCTCCATAGCATCCAACACTCCACATTCATAAACGTCACTGACAGCATTTATAGCTGTCACCGATTAAAAGCCGGCTAATTGTCTTTTTATATACCTAAAGTGTGTTAAATCTGTAAAACATTCGATGAGCTGGTAAAATTGATAAAACATCCCGTTTGTTTCGGCTATAAATGTATAAGTTGTTAGCTTTCCTCGATAAATACCTTGATGTTTTTATGAGGGACGAACAAAAATAGCGACCTTGTTAGAGATGCAGCCGTTGATCGCATCGATGCATCTATGTAATTACTCAGACTATTCTAAAGGTGCATTCAAACCAAAAGAGCATTCGCTGTTCTATCCCCCGCTCTACGAAATCAACCAATCACGTTTTGTGTAACGATCGAATTTCGTAGAGTGGGGGGTTAGAATACCGAATGTACGTTTGGTCTGAATGCACCTTAAGGTTATTTGTGGAATTTGTCTCAATTAGCTACAATACCATGGATTCGTAGGAGGAGTCATTCGGAGGAGTTCATTGTAAGAGGAATATAAATTCGTACATTTCCAGGAAAAGTATTTTGCACTACATACGTACCATATTTGTTATTTAACAAATATTTGCTTATACATCATGTTCCGAGGGGATTTCCGTTCTCCAATGAAGGCGAATAAGTAAAAGTGAGCCCGTTGCATCCTCATAAGCCGATACACGCGCGAACGTTTCATAATCCTGCCTGTATACCGTTATCAATAGGGTGCCAATCATTTAATGTCTATTCGGGATAGTGGCCTCTTATTAGGGAAACTTATTTACCGTTACAGTAATCGATTATTATTATTACCGAATATAATTATGGTTTTTGTGTTACGAAAATAAAGATTGAATGGAGACCGGGAGAGTTGCATAGTCAATTACTTGATTGATATTGGATGGTCACTGTTACAACTAAACAAACAAAAAAGAATGTGAGAAATAATAAATAAATTGTTATCAACTCAGCAAGCAAACATTTGCCCACATTTTACAAAATAATAACATAGTTGAAGTTAGTTAATAAGTGTATTGTAAGTATTCTGACTATCCTTTTAATAACAAGATCATCAAAATTACTATTTCAAATCGTAAACAACTTTCATTTACTCTAGTAGAAATGAAACGACAATATTTCGTTACCAGCCGCTTGTTGTTCCACAGAACTGGGCTGAACGTTCCGAACAATTATGTTCCAGCTCTATGTTATGCTTCATAACAGTAACGCAATTACTGGAGCTCGCGTGGAATTTCGCTTCGTTAGTTTCTAGAAAACCCCTGGGCCTCGAACGTCGAGCTTCATTTCACAGCGAGGTTAAGTTTTAAAGCTGTATTAAAATTCTTAGTCTTTCTTTGTTAGTATTTGTTTCGTTGTGTACGAACATCGCGCTCTTTGGGGATTCTTACAGCATTATTATCTTTACCACCAAACGACCAACGTGAAATTATTTTGTGTAAAAGAACGTAACGTCATAATAAATGACTATGCGTCGTCCCACTGACACATCGTTGATTAAGGGTTAAGGCACTGATAAGTGAGTTATAAAAAACGAACAAAAGATAATCGCTAACGTTTAAAGAAAAAGAGACATGGCGATATTTGTAGCTACTCGCTGAGCTAGTATAGTTACTAGCTCAGCGGTATCTAGTAAAATTAACTTCCAGAAATGGAAGAACCAGCAATTCCGTGTCTCTTAAGTACTGCTCCCACAAAAAACGAGTCCCACAACAAAAGGTAATCGCTCTAGTGTAAAGAAAAAATACACGATAATATTTGTTTGTAGCTACTCGCTCAGCTAGTATAGTTACTAGATCAGCGGTGAACTACAAAATATCGCCGTATCTCTTTTCTTTACTCGGGAGCGATTATCTTTTGTAAGCACACAGGTCAATCATTGAAATTGACATTAGCGCCATCTGTGGTAAAAACAGTAAAGCACACAGCAGACTGTCCTGCATTCTCCGACATTGTGGTCATCATACACGCGTCGGGATACACTTTTACTCGCATTCCTAATACGGATGCGTATGCGTTTCACTCCTCGCTCGCGGCATACCAATCTGTTCTCTGCTCGGTGATTTATCCATATGACGTCACGATTTATCCCGTCATCTCAGAATATATCAGATTATATCACACATAATTAATTGTCTGGTGTAATATATCTCTCTCTTCTGTACTCAATACACATATGAACAATACCAGATTCTCATAATTTTATAATTATCGGATCACATACACCGTAATGCTAGGGCAACAAACTTCCAATGTTTATGGCAACTTTATTCACTCCCATTCATCATCATCAATCATCATATTATTTTTCATCACATCATCATCATCATCAGCCAATTGACGTCCACTGCTGGACATAGGCCTCCCCCACATTTTTAATCACACTTGCTGTCTAATCGCGCCATTGCTTGCGCGCGTAGCGGGAGTAATAGAAACGTCAGTACACTCAGTACGTCATTTAATAATATTATGTCTTAAAACTTATTTTTTTGTCGGCAAGTGTGATGAAAAACATTGTATGCATCACGGTAGGTAAGTATTTACCTCCCTTGATGCACAATGTACTATTATTTTAAGTTGTTTATTTTTAATACTTACGAGTATGTTTATGATTGTCCAAATTCTAATATTATTTTATTTTGTTTCAGGTAAAAATCTAGGCCTGTAAAGTTGTTAACACGTGAACAAATATGGAAATTGAGAGGTTTGGTTTAAAATAAACAAAAATTAATATTTATAATATACAAATAATGTATTACACTCATACCTAACAGGATTTTAGATTTAAAATTAAATTTCATAACGTTTGGTTAACGTTACTCGTACCCGATGAGAAACAATTATGAATGCGATATAGTTAGAAATACCATCAGCATCCTTGTCATAATACCACAGGGGACGGTTTGGGATTTCACCTTAGCAGTATTTATTTTGATATAGTTAATTATTTTCTGTAGAAGTAAATAATGTAGAAAGAAACTAGAAAACAAGCAGCAACACAAATTTTAATCTAAAAGTCGCAGTATGTTACACATACTCCTGTAGAAAATATGCTCTACAAAATTCCGAACCTTTACTTTGCATTTTAATTACCTTCACACCTATAAACTAGCATCTATTCTACTTACCATATTAACTAACGAGCTATCGCTTCAGGAAATTACAATATCAGAGAAAAAATTGTATTAGTTATCACATATTTGTAATGTTATCTCGGCAAAGGGACCCCAGGGACCGGAACCGTTATTTTACAAAAACCTCGAAATAGGCCAATTTTTCGAAATGTTTTATGCTCTTATTATTATTACTCAATATTTTACGTAATTTAAAATAACATATTTTTAAATTACTACATTAACTTAGAATTTATATACCGAAGAACGAAAAAGAACGAAAAAAGAACCGTTCTTTTTGTTTGTATAAATCTATCTATGGAGAAAATAACGGTTCCGGTCCTTGAAGGAACCAATTTGTCGCTATCATAAATTATGATAGTTATGATAAATTCTAAGTTAATGTAGTAATTTAAAAATATGTTATGATTCATAACATCTAGCGGCGTTGCATTTGTATACTTACGAACTTATCTGTCTCTTTCTATCATCACAAATGTGGAAATTACCCAATTTACCCATATAGATACACCACTATTGTTTGGAAAATGAAGGCACGCAAGATGTACGGGCGTGTATTGCCGCAAGACGCCTTCACTTGCTGCACGGAACACCAACTGCAGCCTTGATTTGACAGACTGTAAGCGCTACCAAAGAAATACGAATATAATATATAAACTTACCTCGAAGTTTGTATAGCCGATAAATGTTATGATGTGAGAACCGTATAGTTTTCAACCGGCTAACACGTTCGCCCCCGGTACTCTGAATCCTTATACTACATCGATCAAAATTTTCTTATTATAACTCCTATGCCAGTGACACGCATGTGTGACCGAAATTATTGTACTCCTATGCCGGCGACACAACACTTGTGTCAAAAATGTTCGTATTTCGATACCACTGGCACAAGAGTAAGAATTTGATTTATGCTAGTGGCACTGGAGTACGGTTATTTTGATCACGTATGTGTATTGTGTGTCATTGGCATAGGATAAATTTTTGATCACAGACGCTGTGTCACCGGTGTCGAACGTGTTAACTGTAATGTTAACTTTGTTGTGCAAAAAAAAAAGGAGGATGCTCTCAATTCTACTGTAAGTTTTTTAATGAATAGTTACTTCAATTGTTACATATACTGGTTGGTGAGACGATAACTCGTTAAGTTAAATACAGGGTGTTTGTTATATCATTAGCCATATTGCAATATGTGTTGGGTAAAGGCGTAAAAAAATATTTGATAAAACAAAAATAATCCATTTTTCATTATCCTTTTTGTTATAGATTTTTTTTTAAATCCCATTATCTAACGAATGTTTGGTCACTATGATCACTTGCTTACTTTGCGTACTGCCCCATCATCTCATAACTGCCAAATCAGATTGGAAAGGGTGTTTGAGTTTGCAACTTTAATTAACCCGCATAAGGTAACTAATTCAATGCGTTATAACACTTATAACGTACGTAACAAGTTTCCTACGCGTGGTGGGGAATGGAGGTGGAGCTTAACTTGCAGGTAAATCTCACGAGACAGCATTATCAGTCTATCGCATACAGTACTAATAATGAGAGTATTTTGAGTTGCGCGCCGATCTGAGGGTAGTTTGACTCGAGCGCGTTTACGCAAGCGCACTCCTTCTTTGTTTACAGAGTGCTGTACAAATGGCACATGGCATCTTGCGATCAGCCAAGCCAGCATAATTTGACCTCAAGAACGGAGTAACTTAAATGTTCCGTCATACAAACGCGTACTGGTTTACCTCAGATATCGATTCTAATGCACTCTCTAAGCAAATTGAATTGTTGATGACGACGAGCAGGTACAGGTAGGTATGCGCTTGGGCAGTTTTAATCAAATAACAATCGTGTGTGCATGTAGTTAGGACATTTTATTCATTGTTTAGTGCCGATGGTGGGGTGAGTGACGTCGGCTGATCGGTGCTTGTGATGAACTCCTGATTGGCTAAGACTTGACTACCTACTCAAACCTGCTACCCTTTTGTCTGCCATCGAATCGCACGGATTGAAACAAACTTGCCTAGTGACCACAAATTATGTTTTTGCCGGATAAAAAACGGGAAAAAAAACTAAAAAAAAGTGCCACTTTTTTTTTCAAAAATGTTGTGTACTGGTGATCGCGAATGACATATCCAAATTTGGCTAACGACATAACAAACACCCTGTATACATAGTAACAATGTGCCAGACCCTACAGTACTTTTATTCCTAAATGTTTAATACATTCTAAGATTAATACCGCTTTTTAATTACCGCGCTAGCATACAAAAGAGTTTAATTACCGAATTACGGAATAAATCCGCCATGTTGGAATTGGAACTATAAAGAATCTGGAACGTTCCATTAAAAATGTTCCAATCACGCCTGGGAAATAAATTAGCTCGTAGAGCGATTTAGTGCACTTTTATGGGGAATTGGTCCCGTGTTTTTGGGACTTCGCGGTGACACATTAATTTTATGGATTATATAATTTATTCTGTAAGATGATTTGGAGCATTGACATTATATCCTAATACGTAATCACTAAAATAAACTAATAAATTAGAACTAAAACTAAAGAAACATATCAAATTAAAACTAAAAGACTAAAATAAATCTAAAAAGTTGGGGCCCCGTGGCATGGTAGATACCAAGGATGCTGGCAGCAGTACCTCGCTGTACTGCTGATATATCAGTGATGCGTTGAGAGGGTAAGGTAGCTGCCAGCCCGGAGGTCACCAGTTGCGTCGACTACAAAAAAAAAGTCGAATTGAGAACATCGTCCTTTTTTAGGGTTCCGTAGCCAAAATGGCAAAAACGGAACCCTTATAGATTCGTCATGTCCGTCTGTCCGACTGTCACAGCTGATTTACTCGGAAACTATAAGGGTAAGGCCGCGGATTTTGACGAATGTGACACAGACATAACATAAAAAAAAATACGTTACGTTACCATAAAACGCAACGAAAGTTACTATAAAGCTCAGCTCATACTGGTATAAACTCTGATTAAATAAAGGTCGTAAAAAAAAACATATTATTATCGCTAAATACTTGTTTTAATCAAATATAATAATCAACCCATATAATGTAATTTCTCATACTTATTAATTACTTAAATTAACAGTATTTACAAATGTTTTAATGCCATAATCTTTGGAACTAAATAAACTAAAATAAAGCACCATAAATGCTTAAATGGAAAATTAACTGTTATTAATTAACTGTATTTCATTAGCCCTAGGGGGGTAAAATTACCCACTGGAAAAAGCTGATTACTTCTAAAAACGCAAATCAAAATACCTAAATAACAAAATAATTTGATTTGTTTCGCAAACACTTGTTACAGTATGCTGTCATTCAAAATCTAATAAAACTCATTAAATTAGTAAATTTCTGTGTCCGCTTCCCTTTACCACATATTTTCGTTACGTAAGATAAAAAATACGTTACGTTTTGTAAAAATGTAACGTATTCGTAACACAAGTGTAACGTAGGGGAGACCAGGTATAAAAGTAACGCGGGATGAACGTAACAAATTCATTTAAAATTTTTCTACGACATCTATCCGAACGTCCTTCAGGGCATTAGATGCCATTTCGATTCCCCCCTAACCTCAGTTACACCCACGGTGCTGTGACGGCAGGTTATGCGTGTAGTGCTATGGTCCCAGATTAATGCGTCAAAAGTAAGTTTTTAACGATTTTTTCAATCTTACCTAGATTTTTCATGGTAAACGCTATAGCTTGCGTTTTGCATGGGTGTTGTAAAGTCACTATTCATTTACAGTTTGAGGGTTGCAAATCAATGTTTTAATGATGCTTTTTACGTTTTTTTGCTACGTGTTTGTGGGATTCTGGAAATTCGATACTCAGGGATGAATGAAACAACTTGTTACTTTTATCCCGATTTCCAAATTGGAGGCTCATTGGTACACCTATGTGCTAGCGTTTATTAAATAACTCGTATACTTAATAGTGCCTTTTTGTTGCAGAATGTCTAATATACACAAAATAACAGACAAAATAGAAATTATAGCTTTAGCTGCAGTTGAGGTGATCCTTTTTTTAAATGCCCTACAGGGACGTAGCAAAGACGTACCAACTGGCTCACGTCACTTTATATAGACATGTAAAGTAAAGGAAGGCTTTACTTGAAAATCCAGTGGCACTACCCAAAGCGGGATTTGTTTCTGGAAACAAATATTCACTGTCGATGAGGAGTAAAACACATTTTTTTTATCATATTAGGTACATTGTATGATTAGCTTAGTAGTATACTTAGAAATAAGGACAATGCCGAAAGCATTTAATTCCTTGCACCTAAGCATTTGCTTATGTGCCATTTAGAATAAGACAGAAAGTTGATTGCTCTCACGTCACTCATATATCCTATAGGTATAAATTAATTTCGTCTCATATAATACCTAATGTTAATTACATTCATTCATTGTTAATGTTTATCTTTGAGATAGTGATATTGTAAGACTGTTGATTACTTAAAAATACTAATTACACATAAGTATATTGATTAGTTTATTAGATGTTAATTATATTTATAGTTATTTACTTTGTTTCTATTATCCCTATGCACTGTTACAACCAGCCCTGGGGGTAGGGATAATTGCAACAAATTCCATACTTCACTGTGAGCCATTTTTCTGTAAAACTATTCGATGTATGAAGTTTATTTTGGTACCAAAAGATACATGAAACATGTGTCTATTGCACATAAAGATGCAAAGTTTGACAACTGCTACCAAAAAAATATAAAAAATCAAAAACTGAAAATTGTTACGTTCATACCTGGTCTCCCCTATATTTGAAAAAAGGTTGATTATCTTGGTAAATAATTGCAATCTGAACATAATAGTACATTCTACTGACGTTTAAAACTAAACCCTTTCGTATGAAAAAACAGCCGTTTAATAATAATCACTACTTACCGCGAAAATCACACTACCATTTTAGAGGTTTTTTGCTAAAACTTTCGCCGCGTGCACTGTGACAACAATTTGTTAACGAATTAATGGGAGTGAGTGTGCTTATGGGTGTCGCCCTACTAGAATAAGAGTTGCTAGTGTCGATAAACACATTTCTACCAACATTGGCTTAAATATGACCTTAAAAAAGCGTTACGAAAGTATCGTAACGTAAGTTTGGAATTGGTGACCCAAAAAGTAAAGGGAAAGAAAACAGTAAAATTGTTCACATATCATAAGTCCTTAATGAACGAAGCAATCGTTTATCATTATAATTTGGTTTAAAAACAAACATTTAATGCTGACAAGTCTAATAATATAAAAAAAAAGGTTTTAAGTACTCGTAGTCGAAAAAATTACTCGACTTTCGTTACGTTTTTGGCAGAAATATTTATTTATTAATTTTAAATAAAGAGCTAAATTAGCTATTTCATTTGATTACATGTAACTGAGCATAGGGGAATATTTTAAAATTGATCAGAGTGCTCTAGATGTTATCAGTTTTTTTTTTATGAGCAAGACAAATTTTAAGCTCCGAATTCGTCAAAATCGGCGGCCTTACCCATAAATGCTACAGTAACGAAATTTGGTAAAAATATGTGTTGTATGAACCGCTACAGGATTATGATACTAAATTGTAAAAAAACCATTGGGGTGGGGGCCCTCCATACATGTAACTGAGAGATAGAAATTTTTTTTTAGTTGTATATAAGCGTGTGGGGTATTAATAGAAAGGTCTTTGAAAATGGTATCAAGGTTTTTAAATCTCATTTTTATTTAAGCAAATCGTTTTCGAGATATCAGCTCTCAAAGTCTGAAAAATGTGTCCCCCCCCCCTTTATTTTTTAAACTACGCGATATAAAATTCTAGAAAAAATACATGTTATGCACATTAATAAACTCTATCAACAATTTTTAGTTTCATTAAATTATCTCTTATAGTTTTTGAGGTAGGTTGATTTAACTGTATTTTTTAAATAATAAATTGATATTGGTACGGAACCCTTGGCGCGCGAGTCCGACTCGCACTTGGCCGGTTTTTTGAAATCTGTTAATAATATTTAGACTGTTCATCATCTTCGTAAGTCTATCTCAGTCCACTGCTGGCTGTTGGCCTCTCTTATTACTTATGCATATGGACGCATTAGAAGGTAAATGCCCATAATTGCCACGCTGGGCAAGCGAGTTGGCGATCGCAATAGTATGTATATAGTCATCAATAAATGAATGATCACTAACACTTAAACCCCTTAGTCGACTCTTACAACATCTTACAACACCCACAGGAAGAGATTCGGAACTGAGATGGACTGTTCAAAATCTGCCTTATCAAATTATGCTAAACTTGACAATGCCACAACAGTTTATGCACCAAGCTGATTAACTCTGTCGAATATCCAAAAGCATTCGCAGTTCAGCTTCGCGCGACTAGTTGTGCGGACGCCCCGTACGTACGTGTGACTCATTAAAGTAGTTACTTATAAATGAGAGGCAATGACCTCGAAAATAGTGAAGTGTAAAAACTGTAACATAGTTATCAATGAAGTGATTGCATTTATACAGAATAAAATGGATGTGATGGGGGCCAAGGGCCTCATTCAAATATGTGTAACGGCTTTTTCGCCTGATGAAATAGAAGAAGCGAAACGATTGCTTTTTGATTCGATTCCAAATGCAAAACGTAAGGTAATTCGCCGTAATGAAGGAAAGGACCACAGAAATCTCAATGATAATATTGGTTTGTTAAGAGGAACGAATCCAGACATAATACCGATTTTTGTGGCAAGGGAATTGCACCGTTTGCCCCCTCTCACTTTTGATCAAGTAGATGTAACGAGACTCCTTATAGGCTAAAGATGCGCAGTTTGGCTTCCAGCCGCGAGTATCAACGGAATCTGCCATATTTTGCCTTAAAAGTACGGTCCAGTACTATACAGCGCAGGATAGTCCAGTGTACGCCTGTTTTCTAGATCTATCCAAAGCTTTTGACCTGGTCTCATACGACATCTTGTGGAGCAAGGTGTCGTCTGAGACTAGTCTCCCGGCAGAGTTGATTGAGATCTTCAAATACTGGTATAGTAACCAAATCAACTCTGTGCGATGGGCGGGCGTACACTCGGATGATTACACGCTGGAATGTGGAGTGAGGCAGGGGGGGGTTACTTCTCCGACCCTATTTAATATATATATAGACGGACTGATTGGGGAACTCAGCAGCGCCAACGTCGGATGTCACATTGGCGGTACTTGTCTCAACAACATAAGCTACGCTGACGATATGGTGCTGCTGGCTCCCTCTATCAGTGCGCTGAGGAAGCTCGTCTCGATATGTGAGCAGTATGCGAGGAGACATGGACTCAGGTATAACACTGCGAAAAGCGAGCTACTCGTTTTCAGGACGGGCAGTAAGAAGATGGAGGAAGTTCCTTCTGTTGTGCTGGATGGTGCCGTCCTGCGCAGAGTGCAGCAGTAGACGTGTGCGCCGCGCCGGCGTCACGCCGCCGCCGACCTTTTTCGCCACGCCGCCGCCGCCGACTAATGGTCGGCGTGAAATCGGCGTGGCCTTGACTGAATAACGGACTTATTTCTTATGGGTTAATTACTAAATACTATTTAAACCTTGTATTTGCTTTACGTATTTACATAATGCTCTCATACAGGAAATAAAATAACAGCCTATCGAGTGTCATCACTCATTACACGTAGATACTTAGGCTCGACGGCATTCAGCCTCCCGAACTAGCCGGTTTCGGTTTTTGCACAAGCAACGTCAGGTTATACAGAAGACCGAGAGGTATAACTTGCCCCTCTGGTTAACGTTCATGGCTAACCATGAAGCTTTTGAATCGATCGAGACGTTTATGAATAAGGGGTTACCCCCTTATTCACGAACAAATACTATACACTATTGACAGCCAAGTACCAAGTTTTACTCCTTGCGCCGATACCATAATGCCGGAGGTCGTGATTATCAAGTCATCAATTTTTCTTTTACGATCTTCCGCCAACGGCCCCGATCTTTGGCAGCGTGGACCACTTCAGCGACCTGAATGTTGAGTGTGGTGCGGATCCGGTCTGTCCAGTGCATGGGGCTGGGTTTTTTCCTTTTAAACTTTCCTAAGACAATAAGTTTTTGCAGGTCTTCCAAGTTTGTGGGCTGTGTCCAAAAAACAAGTAACTAACAAACAGTAGAACAAATAAGCCAAGTAGACTACCGGTATTTATATTATAGCGTCCAGTTCGTCTCCAAGACCGGTATTCGAAACCCATACCATTGCAGCGAGGAGTACCCATACCATTGCAGTTAGTCAAAACTGTTTTTGGTTGCTCTTCAAGATTTTGGTCTGGAAAAGGCTTTGTCATCAACATCAATAGTTAGTATATCAGTTATACTACCCACCTTCGGTTCGCCGACTATAAAGTAATTATGGCTGAAACCTTGGAGAACTTGAGCACTATACTCATTGAGTCTGTAGAGCCCCTGAATGCATTGGGCTTAAGATACAACGAAGATCAACGAAGACCATATGAAATATCTAGAATTTGTGATACAAACTCTAGTCAAGATCGAAGCTCAAAGTCGACGAATAGGTGTACCGGAGACAGACAGCTAGCCCAGTTGGGTGGATCTAACTTTGAGAAAAAGGTCAATCGTAAAGTAGTGCCGGACAGCACAATATCTTCTAATTCAATATTCCGCAGTATAATCCAAAACGAAATTCTTTGTCCAAGTGTTACTTACGGCTCCAAAACGTGGTAGGTAACTATGGGCTTAAAAGATCACTCAATGAGCTATTATTTAATTGATAGAAAGAGGAGTTCCCTACGAGATTGAAATAGGAATGTTGAGAGCCGTAGAAATGTGCTACCTAAAGTGGCAGTGGGCTGGACATATTGCTCGCAAAATTACCGTTGGGGCAAGCGATTTCTTAAAGGCAAGCATAAACTTGTCGACGCAGCATAGGAAAGCTCCCAATATGATGGACCGATGACCTGGCAAACATAGGTGGAATCTATTGGATGTAGGCTGCACAAACTATTTATTCTTATGGCATGCTATCATAGGGGATTTGGGTACCTATAATGTCCATCGGTAGATAATACTGTATCATTATTATTATCACATAACGAAGATGAATAAAGTTAGTCCAAGCCCAGTTATTATTGAAAACACATATTATTTATGTTAAGGCTTGTCCATGAAATAAAGTAGACATTGCCGTATAATTCATTTTTTTAATGAGACCATACCTTCGCATGGATATTATTAGAAAGAAGAACTCTTTGCCTTTCTTCTCGGACGATGTGTTTGATATTTATATGAATTTCTCCATAATTATGTATTTTTATTTAAACTTCTAAATTTTAGCAGTGTTTCTTCTTGTTTTACCATTTTGGGTCATTTAGTTTCCCAATGAGTTTTAACTAAATTACAATATCGATACTATAATAAACTGTGAATCTCGTGTCTACAATTTTAATTAACTATTTCAAGTCTAACATTGTTGAAATCGGTGCGGAAGATCGCACTTTTTTGGGCGTGAACTTTTGCATTAAGCATTATCTGAAGTTATTTTGATTTTGACGACTTTTAAGCGAATGCTTTTGGATATTGGATTGTTAAACATAAAACAGAAGAATCAATTTACGGTCCCATTGGCTGTTAGAACTATTGACTATTGTGTAACAGGGGAGACTGATTTTACGATGGCTACTTTATTTCATGGACAAGCTTTATAACATGATGGGAAGAGAAAACTGTTATCTATTGATCAGATGGTGGTTAAGGTGGTCATTGGTGGTGTTTATTGAACATTTATATTGTATTTATCTCAATTATAACAAAGAAAACGATCGAATTCCGCTTTTAAATTCACGTGACCTTCACGCCGATTTCACGCCGAAATCACGCCGCCGCCGCCGACTTTTTGGCATACGCCGCCGCCGACCATTTTGACATCGGCGCACACGTCTATGCAGCAGTTTAAATACCTGAGTCACTGGCTCACCGAGGACCTCTGTGACAGTATCGATATAGAGCGGGAACGTAGGGCGTTGGCGGTTCGATGCAATATGCTGGTACGCAGGTTTGCAAAGTGCAGCAGTGACGTCAAGGTCACGTTATTTAAATCATATTGTCAGACATTTTATACTTGCAGCCTGTCGACCAGCTTCACGCAGCGATCGTACAACGCCCTGCGTGTTCAATATAATAATGCGTTTAGGATACTGCTGGGCCTGCCGCGGTACTGCAGTGCATCTGGGATGTTCGCTGAGGCCCATACGGATGACTTTTATGCTATTATGCGTAAAAGAGTGGCGTCCCTATTGCATAGATTGCAGGATAGCACCAACAGTCTCCTAAATGCATTTGTTGACAGAATAGACTCACTCATGAGACGCTGGAACAAACTTCATCAGCCCTGTTTTATGTTTAATAATTTAATTTAATTTTGATTTGACATTTTATAATTTAATTTAATTTTGATTTGACATTTTATAATTTAATTTAATTTTTATTTTATAATTTAATTTAATTTTTATTTAACTTAATTTAATTTAATTTTCGGTGCTGGTGCTATTTTGTTTCAGCTACATTGTAATTTTTAATATTTTTTTGTTTTTATTATTATTATTTTTTTTTTGTTTTATTACCGATATTTGTAATTTATTGAGTAATTGTAACTAATCTAGATATGTAAGTATAATTGTTACTAACACAGTATGGGACTTGTTGCCCGAAACAAATGAAATTTATTATTATTATTTATTATTAAAAGTCGTCAAAATCACTTCAGATAAATGCTTAATGCAAAAGTTCACGCCGAAACAAATTCGACCTTCCGAGACGATTTCAAGAAAGTTCGATTTGTCTAACTGTCTTCTAACCCTCCAGATCATGCTTTGGACAGCGTTTAAGTATATTTCGGGAAGTGTATTTTTATCACTAGTTCGAATTATTTTAGTAAATTTACATAAGTCATCTTTTACAATATCAATCCACATACAGTCATGCATGATTCGGTAAATATGTATGCAATATCTGTTTTCACTGATTTTAGGCAGCCGTGGCAGAGTTACTAAATGTTGTCAACTCTCCACATGTTATTAAGTCTAAGGCAAGAACAATTTTTTAGTATTTTTGAATGCATGTTGTGATTATCTGGAAACTCGATGCGAGAGTAAAATAAAAATATATAAATAAATTCGCGTTACTTTAAGCCAACCCGTTATATTATACTACGTAGAATTATTCCTAAAATTATATATAAAACAGGATACATAACTGAAGTAATCGACGCGGTACTTCACTTATTACATTTTTAATCATCCCGCCTGCATATCCAACGAATAATTAGCACAATTTAAGTGAAATAAGACAACTTTGCGAAGTTAGAGTTTCTTGGCACTTTGGAAATTTAATCTGTCTTGTAACAAATTACTTGTGAAGGTTCTGGATGAAAGGTAACTGTGGTGCGTCGTTGCTCCTGTAAAATCCGCTATGTGATTGATTTATGACTTTGAAATTGTAACCTAGCAACTATACTCAAAGGGTATTAATTGAATTAATTAGAATCCCCCACATGTTGGTTTTTGCAGGCGCAACGATGCTGTGGCAATAAAGGTATTCATGTATTCAATCATTGTTATAACATAACAACAAGTGTTACAATTTACAAAATACGTTTCTTTTTCTTTGGTAGGTATTTAATATGTGTAAAATGACGGTTATTATCACCTAAGTTTATTCTACGAAGTAATGATTACTGAAATGTAAAAAATAGTGATATATTTTCTAGCGTGACAGAAGACCTCAATAAGGGAATTCTGAAATGACGTTCATCACCAGGGTGGCAGCACTGAGGCGTCAGATCCAGAAACTTGTCTAAATTCTCAGAGCGCCTATAGTTTCGTGTTTAAATATTCTGTATGAATTAATAAAATTATATAAAAAAATAAAAATACCTTCTAGTTAGTTTTCTTTGGAGCTAAACAATTGTGTTTCTTAGCGGGAACTTACGGCTAAGTGGCGCCAACTAGTAGTATATGTTTTCGAGAAAACCCTATTACAATATTGGATGGCTCTACGTAGCATAAATATCTGTAAGTACATTGCATTAGCCGTATGGTGACGCAGAAAGAATACATTTGTCACCACCCCAACTCTTCCCGTAGATTGCCTAAGAGTCGACTAAGGGATTGAAGTGTCATTGGCCATGTATTTATCGAAGATTGATGATGGGCAAAATTTCGTATTAAATAATGTAGGTTCGATGCCTAGAAAAACCTAGATTTGGAAATTTTTTGAATGCAGTTTTATTTCATTTTCAAAATAATGTCTTCTTCCTGCGAAATATCCATCTACGATATTTAAGGTACTTTTCCTTCATGTCCCATAATCTTGAGACACCCGATATATTTGACATATGTGTTCTATAACATTAAAGAAGTTGAACATGAATAGGTGTTTAATGTACTGTAGCGATTTTCCTTTATTCTACTCCAATAAGTATGAAAAGATACACAAGGGTAAGGTCAATGCCCGCATAAGGGTTTAACATCCACGTTAAAACGCTTCACAGTAGCCGTACCATGACTTTGGAAGTATCGGTAACGTTAAGTTTTTCTTGATACGTAAAGCAGGGCTGCGATTTTTGAATTACACCAGTGACATATTCTCACCGAAAACAAGTGATTTCCCTTGAGTTCGTATTTTCGAAATGTCATCGGTGACTAGAATTGTCATACATGATAATTGATATCGCTTTATGAGTGCCCCCACCCACTCGATTTGAAATCCCCATGTGACTATTTTTGACAGTAGACTTAGTGAAACCTGCCATCATTCAAAATTTTTAGTTTTAATAATGACATTGACACTCCGTTTTACGTTCGACCACTTTGACAGAACCTAATATGAGTTATAGGTAGTATGAAAAATTAAAACCGATACTAAGGGCAGCACTACTACATCTGCGCAAAAAGCAACATAACAGGATAATTGTTTATGATTGACATCCAATTTCAGCATCTTGGTAAAGAACGTGTGAGAATCAAAAATACGGCATTTGGAAAACAGTGACTTCAAATCACAGGTGATAATTTTAGTCACCAGTGATCTCGATATCATCGGTGAAATTCAAAAATCGCACTTCAGCAGTGTTATTCACTAAGGAAACCGCCTTCGAGCCTCAAAATGGTATTCACTAATTGTATTTTAAACGACACTAGTGCTCGGCGACGAATGCGGGGTGAGCTGGAACTACACTGCGTCGAGAGTTTGACGTTTAATGTACGAACTTCGTATTCTCTAACGAAAAACAGCGACGAACTCGCCCACAAGCTCGCTCACAGCCTCGATTCCTAATGTCAAATAAAACAGCTAGGATTTTAGACAAGGCTGTCTCGAGTTCTCGACGTCGAGCTCGTTGACGAACGCAGCGTCGAATGTGTGAATAAGAGAATAGCATAGCAGGCCAACGCACTCGCTCCAATATGTCAGTGCGAGCGGGATAGAATGCTTTACGTATCGAGAAGAACTTAACGTATCCTTTACTTTCCAACTCATGGTACGGCTACAGGAATCGATATTGCCATAAACGCGAAACCATAAAAACAATCCACCAAAACGCCCACGTTAATCAAAAACTCGAAGCGGCAAAAGAAACGTAAAATTCTACGCGAATCCGGAATGACGTAAGCGACTGCAATTTTCGTTGGAGAATCGACATTGTGTTTGTAATCTAGCTTGTTCCATTTCACTGAACTATAAAGCGATTGATCCAGAATCCAAAGCTGTTGGTTATTTTTTACTTTTTTTAGTGCTATGCCCCAGACCTAACCAGTATAGTGTGGTCTTTGGCCTGCTACCGAACACCGGAATCCGAAATTTCGGGAATTTTTCTCTGTCACTCTAATGACGCCTTCGTTGGGGTAACAGAGACAAATCCTCGAAATTTACGAGTTTTGCTGTTCGCAGTAGCAGGCCTGATTAGGTATGAATACTTACGTACTATGATTTTTAGGTTATCTTATAATTATTTATGTGACTGGCTAATAAGAGGAATTAAACACGAGCGATTTTTGGTCACTATGTCCATATATCCGTCCATAGGTCCGCTTTCCATCGGGTGGGCTGAGAGCTCAGTTGTCTACCTTCGTCACATAAAAAATAATCACATACACAACTTCATCTAGAAAAACCGATACTTGCAAAGTCATGGTACGGCTACTGCTTTATGTATCAAGTAAAACCTAACGTTACCGATACTTGCCAACTCATAGTACGGCTACAGAGCTGGACGGTGACAATGTTTGCCCAAATAGGGAGGTACCCAATTCGGTCTTCATCTGACATAGACTAACACCAGACTCCGTACTTTGAGGCGTTCACTCCACAAACACGGTGTTTCCTGAGTTACTAATAAATAACCTCGTAAACACACCGTATACTACACATCCAACTATAAAATAGTACATTTCGATACAAGTGCATAAACATTTTTTTCGAGAAGTTTTTACACGTGTATCGAACGTGTTTTTTCATAACAAGTTCCTTGAAAAGAGAAATTTAGAAATTTAGCGTGCGCAAAGTTTACTTTTTCCACTAGTGAGGAAAAATATTTTTTAAATTAATAATAAGTTGTACTAGAGTCTAAATGAAGCTGTTGAGCCAAGAATGAAGGAAGGAGAAAAAATCGTCACATCATAGAATAGGTATCAATTCAGTCGGCGACTCTTGCTCGAAAGTCGCTTTGAATTGGATTTTCTCAAATAATAAATATCTTGGGACATCTTACACAAATCGACCTAGTCCCACGGTAAGCTCAATAAGGCGAAGTGACAATATATATAATGAATAGATACGTAGACAGCCATGGCCAACGGCCAAGGAACAAACATTTGTCATAAATAAATACTTACACAAATAATGCCGTCGGCGGGATTCGAAGTTTCGAACCCGGAACCACCTCCGTCGTAGGCAGGGTCACTACTGTCACTAGTCACTACCAACTAGGCTACGGAGGCTGACATCTTACATCTTAACACCTTCGCTGCGGCAATTAGCTTAACTTGTAATTAATCATACTTTGTAAGAGGCTGAAAGACCCCTTTGCCGAATTGAACGTGTTAATAGTCTTACATGATCCATCTTGTGCTGGAGGTGATCTGTGTCACTACTAGTTACAAGTTTTAAATTGGATTTTTAGAGCGCCGTATTTGCTTCCATTACTCGGGTTTGTGAGTTTTCCGTGAATGACCCATTTTAATTTCAATACAATGTTATCTTGGCAATGGAAATAGTGGAATAGGTAGCGTTAATTTTTTGTGAACCTAATCAAATTATTTTATGAAATGGTTTTTTATTTGTTTTTTATGTAAATTCACGTAAATTGTAGTTATACATTAGTATGTATATATTATTATATCTACATATTAGATGTCATACCTACCAAAGAAAAAATACCGACATCCACCTCCGACGTTGGTAAACTTGTTTTTTTTTGTTTATTACCTATATGACATCTAAAGGTGCATCCAGACCAAGCGAACATTCGCTATTCTAACCTCCCACTCTACGAAATTCGATCGTTACACAAAACGTGATTGGTTGATTTCGTAGAGCGGGGGATAGAACAGCGAATGCTCTTTTGGTCTGAATGCACCTTAACATGTATAATATTTGTATACCTAAGTAGTGTTCCTATCAGTCTTGGGCACTCAAGAATAAAATCATTATTTGAATGAAAAGTAAGAATAAAATCATTTCGATTTTATTCCCGTCAAACTTATTCAAATAATTTCGTCGAGAATAATTTGTGTATGGGAAAATTGAATAAAAATAACTTTTCCTATTCAATTACATTTATTAATGATTTTTAATTTTGAATAAAAGTATCTGAATAAGAATGTAGTGCGGGTGGCCGGAGTAGGTAATTGTAACTTTAATATTACGCACAGTACAGGAAGAAATCTAGTAAGTATTCTAGTCTAATTTACACCCACTATGCTATCTTAATAAAATCTTGTAAATTTAACGTTATATGCTTAGGTGCTAGTATTTTTCTTTAGATTGATGACCGATGTAACCATGCTCTAGCCATAACATCAAATGTATAGGACTCATGAAAACAAACTAAATATATCAAAAGTTAAGATGTAATTATTAATGCAAAGGGTTCATTTAACCATGGAAGAATTCCGGGATTCACCATCAAAAATGTGCTTAAAACAATATTTATTGCACTGCAAACTTAATTTTATTCTAAATAACATGTTAGTTGAATAAAACATTAGTTAGAATAATCCCATTTCTGAAATAGTTATTTCGAATCATATTCTTCATTTAAAATAAAAATTCCATGATTTATTCACTACCAATCCAATTCAATTAACGAGTACAAGAATTATTCTTATTCAAATCGATTTGAAAAAGAATATTTTTTCTGTTTTCATTCTTATTCTTATTCAAGTAAATTTTTGCCCAACACTGGTTCCTATAGAAATACACAAATCAAAATATTTAATTGAACAATTTTGTTCCACAATAAAAATGGAATAGTGTTTTTGGTAATTTCTGGTTCCCATCTCCACTTTTCTACTCTAGCTGTTTTTTACATATTCGTATTTTAAATTACGAAGTCTGTAAAACGATGTAACACACAACTCTTTTCAGGCGGATACACCACTAAACAAGCTTAACTAATGATATTGTTGCATACGTGAAATATGATGCTGTGCAACTATCCAGGCCGTGTCTGAAAATTCATATGCGCGGGCGCACCAGAGTCTAATATTCGACCAGTGTAATGCGACCTGGCCTACTACCGCGAAAATCGAAATTCGTAAATTTCGAGGATTTTTCTCATTAGATAGTATATCAGTAGACAAATCCTCGCAATTTGCGGATTTCTAAATTCGCGGTAGGGCCGCTGTACAAATCTACATGTTGTCTTTCTTTTTAATCGAAAAAGGAAGGGGTTCTTAATTCAACAGATTTTTTTGCATCTTACTTGATTTATTTTTTATTAATCGAAAGGGACCTAGAGATTGTCCCGTTGGCACCAAGTCGAGGTCTGATGAGGGGATCTTGGAGAAATCAGTTGAAGTCAATTTTTATTTTTATTTGGTGATTATATAATAGAACAATACATACTAATAGACGGAGAAACGACGGATCGATGTTCGCGGTTGAAGCGATGTTGGCTACGCTACGCACTCATCATTCTCATCAGGGCCTAACACCAAAGACGCCAGCGGCCCTACCGCCAACTTCGAACTTTGCAAATTTCGGGGATTCGTCTCTGTCACTCTAATGACGCCTTCGTTGTTATGACAGAGGCAAATCCCCACAAATTGCAAACTCCGAAGTTCGCAAATTTCGGGGATTCGTCTCTGTCACTCTAATGACGCCTTCGTTGTTATGACAGAGGCAAATCCCCGCAAATTGCGAACTCCGCAATTCGAAAATTTCGGGGATTCGTCTCTGTCACTCTAATGACGGGTTCGCTGGTATGAACAGACAGAGACAAATCCCCGCAAATTGCGAACTCCGCAGTTCGCAAATTTCGGGGATTTGTCTCTGTCACTCTAATGACGCCTTCGTTGGTATGACAGAGACGAATCCCCGCAAATTGCGAACTTCTGAGTTCGCGGTAGGACTACAGAAACAAATGTTTCTAAGTTACCTGTGGTAAACCCTCAACTCGTGCGCACAGATCAACAATCTGAATTAGGTACATCCAGATCAACACGCACGCCCTCAGCAACATCATTTGTCTATAGGCTAATCGGTAACACCTTAAGATAATTCGTTAAGGACTATAATTCTTTGATAGGCTAAAAAGAGTATACATCACGTGTGGCGTTGTTAATTTACCGGTCTATTAAATACGGACAGATACAGATACACGCTATATTTCTTTATCAGAAATGGCTAAACGCAAATCGCACTGGCCATCTGAAGTTATTTGTACTGGTTCATTAATAAATATTAGTTAATTTAATATATTATATGAGATACGTACAAGTTATCTGCGTACGCGCAATGCGTGAGAACACAAAACACAAACACAATACCGAGCGCCAGTGGAATTCAGAAAAATCTAAACAAACCTAAAAACTTGCATCATTTTGTAGTCACTACATGTCTATATTTTTCTAGCAGGAACTTTGCTATAGGTATATATTTTCAATTATGTCAATCGTTGCTGCTAAAAAAATATCTAAGTTAAATTAATCACGTAATTACAATTTTGATCTTGATTGAGTTCCTATGTATACATCTTTAGTTAAAATAATTGATATCGATTAGTATTAACATAATAATAAATCTACGAACGTGTTTCACGATATATTTCATAAACAACAAATACGAGTACAGTCGACGTCAAAGGCACCTAAACCGTAACGATATCTTTGACGTCGACTGTACTATTGAAAGACAGCCATACTTGCTTACATTTTTTTTCGGATTCTACTGGCGGATCCATATGTATACAGCGGAATCTTATTAAGAGTTAAGGTCCCGTTTTACCCTTTGAATACGGAAGTGTAACTAGATATTTTTGTCAAAATAACATACAGAATAATCTAACGTTGACTATTGATTGAGTAACTGAATAATAAGTATAACTAATAATCTTTGACGTCGACTGTACTATTGAAAGATTCTACTGGCGGATCCATAATCCATATATCCCATAGCCGAAAATGTGCCAAAAATATCAAAACAACCAAAATAATCTCGGGACTACGAACTAAGAATGCCATCTCCATACAATTTATAACATCAAGTCTCAAAATGGTAGGTTCTAAATTGTATGGTGATATTGGAGATGAAGGAATAATGATAACTGTCACAGGAGGAATGTTGTTTGAAATTTACTAAATAGTATGTTAGGATTGTCAGGTATATATGGAGTTATATTATATATGAGGCCAGTAGCGCCACCTATCGAATTTTATCTCAATCATCGTATCAGCTGTTCGCCCTGCGCACGCGTCGAAAGAGTAGTCGTGCGAGATAAAACATAGATGGCGCTAGAGGTAAAAGTATCACATAGAGAGTATGTTAGCTAACTTAAAAAAAAACAAGTGCAAAACGGACTCGCGCACGAATGGTTCCGTACCATTATCAATTTGTCATTATAAAATCGTTTGTTGTATGGGAGGCTCCTTCAACATGAAAATACCATACATTGTTTAGTTTCTAGTTTTAGTTGTTATATCGGCAACAGAAATACAGCATCTGTCAACATTTCAACTGTCTAAATGCCACGGTTCCCGAGATATAGCCTGGTGATAAACGGACAGCCAGACAAACAAACACACGTAACGGAGCCCTAGCAAGATATAAGTCCCGTTTTACCCTTTGGGTAAGGAAGTCTAACTAGATATTTTTGTCAAAATAACATACAAAATAATCCAACGTTGACTAATTGATTGAATAACTAAATAATAGTTAATAATATCAATAACCTACTGCCATTGTTAACTAACTAGTCATCTAGACAAACAATGTAATGGCTGTTCTAAATAAATAGGCGGAAAAAATGTTTTCCTCAATGACGCACCATTGACGGGATGAAAATTCGAAGAAGCTTAGATGTACAAATTTTGTGTGTGGGTATGACCTCGGTGAGCGATAGGTATCTACGTTATACGAATATCGGTATTACCGAAGAAT
>JALPQI010010203.1:0-48848 GCA_025490895.1 Thaumatotibia leucotreta | reverse complement strand
TTGTTTTATCAAAGTTACTAGAATATTTTGACATAAGTCACATTAAGTTCACTACCTTTATTGTAATTAGTACTTTATGGAAGATTTGTATGTAGTCATTCACTTAAACTTTAGTTAAATTACATACCTTTTTCGCTTTTGTCCCTATAACAGGTAACTACAACTATAAAGGTTAAAAAGATACATACGCAAATACGTTTCCTTTATATTATATTTTACTGTACAGTTGTACACAATTGCACACTAAAACTTGAGCTCTTATTACACTGGTTACCCTGTGGATCTGTCTCGCTTGTGCTCTAGCATCTAATGAGAATTCCAGCACGAAGTAAGCATTTGAGTGTAATCGAGCCAAGAACACTGGTTGAGGTTTATTACAAAGCACTTTACCGTTTACGGCACCGCCTAATAGGCTTCTACGGATAAAACGAGAAAAAAAGTACTCGCATTTAATATTTAAAAGTAAACGCAAAAAATAATGAAGCAATATTACAGTGGGTACGACTGGATGAGTCATGCTGTGTTGAGTGCGTATTAAGGTAACGCGGTAACGGTTATATTATAATACGAGAATAATGGCGGCCGATTGTTCGAAATTCGAATTTGCAGGTGGCAGAGCAGTGTTGGGTTGGGTGTATGACATAGTACGTAAACCCAGAGACACCTACCTATAGAATACATATACAATCCGATCATTCGATGTAGATTATCAACAACAGGCGCAGGCTTTAACTATTTTACCATTAGTTGAGCTAGAATGTTCTATTTACACCTAAGTAAACGATTGAGTCGATATGACCGATTTGGAGTCTGCAATTACACATATTTCGTATTCACTGCCTTTTCAATAATTTTGAGAAATTATATATTATTATTTAGCTGAGTAACTTTATTAAGGCTTGATTGAGTGTTTCTTAACAGCTTAGAATATTGTATTAGGATAGCTACCATAGCGTCACGTAAGTAACAAAATGTATATTTTTTCATGATATGCTCCTAAAATAGTTTTATAATTCATTGAATTCTCCAATTTCATCTTCGAAATATTACTACGGAATACAAGTATCCTACATATTTGACACATTTTATTTATACGCTCTATATTATTTGCTCAGTCATTCTTCGTCTTTTTTGTGTCGCCTCGAAATATATTTCGTGTCACGTTGCTAAAAAATACGAATTTTATGCTAGCTAAATGATAATTTCACACCACAGGTAATTTAAGTGACGGCTTATTTCACAGTCACAGTATTTTTACCGGCCGACCGAGAACGTATTTATGTCTAATGATATGTGTAAATTGTGTAACTTGTAGATAAAAAGTATTTTTGCAATGTAGATAGGTAAACATTCTCGTATTTTTACAAAAAAATGGCCAATTCAACATTATAGTGGATTGCGCAACTTTGACACGGCTCGGTAAAAGTTGGTCGATAAATTGAAAAGTTTTGAGCCAGTTGAAAATGTTGGCGCAAACCGATTCCAAATCGAGAGAAATTCTAAAATCGTTGGTGAACCCCTGAAGTGGTGCTGTTCTGCAAGAGTTTTATATTACAAAGCATACATTATACATTACCGCTGTGATCATCAAAAATATATTTTTAAAGATTTCGTCGCTGATCCATTAGTTAGAGCACAAAGTACCTAATTCAACATTAATTATTTGACTCTGAAGTGTGGGTTGTGTTTTTATATTAGGCGCAGCAGGGACATAAATAAATAGATAGTTAGTTATTATAACAGCAGGCTGGTTTTTGTTATAGGCCTACGCTGGCTACTGTAATTTCAATAATTTTCCTTCGTCCTTCAGTACATGTTAAGCAGCTTATTGGGGCGATTCATGTACAATTTGCGGTTGACATTTTGTTGTTTGAGTTCATTTGCGCCGAAAACTTAGTATTCCGACTTAGTATTCTAATACCTATTAAGCCAGTAGAATATTCATTGGTGGGCTAACTAAGCTAACTGTCTAGTATAACTTCGATCTAAATAAGTATTATGTACTATTAAAAGAGAACATTAATTTATTTACTATTTCTTTTCAATATGAAAATGTATAATAACTTATGACCCATTATTGACGCGTCTGTAACATATAATTCTGACCCGTTTGCTTTCAATATGTCATAATATTTTAATTATAACAAGTGCGTTGTTATCCAGTCACTTTAGCATTACCTTTTTTCAACAGATGAAGCGAGACGGGGTATTGGTGGTGGCGAGGTGAGCGTGGCGAGCATGGACCACGCGGTGAAGGCGATGTCGGCGCGCGGGCCGCTGGCGCGGCTCGTGGCGCGCCGGCGCTTCGAGTCCGCCGAGCTGGAGGAGCTGTACGCGCGCTACGCGTGCAAGCTGCAGCGTGGCTCGGTGGGCTCTGCGCTGGCGCTGTGGGCGGCGCTCGCGGCCGCGCTCGCCGCCGTCGACGCCACTCGCGGCTGGCGTCGGGCGCCGCAGGTAATTACTATATTGCTGTAGTTAAACGTTGAGACGCGTCGCTTCAACCGAGAGCTAGGGGAGCTGTACGCTTGCAAGCTGCAGCGTGGCTCGGTGGGCTCGGCGCTGGCGCTGTGGGCGGCGCTCGCGGCCGCGCTCGCCGCCGTCGACGCCACTCGCGGCTGGCGTCGGGCGCCGCAGGTAATTACTATGTAGCTGTAGTTAAACGTTGAGAAGCGTCGCTTGAATCGTGAGCTAGGGGAGCTGTACGCGTGCAAGCTGCAGCGTGGCTCGGTGGGCTCGGCGCTGGCGCTGTGGGCGGCGCTCGCGGCCGCGCTCGCCGCCGTCGACGCCACTCGCGGCTGGCGTCGGGCGCCGCAGGTAATTACTATATTGCTGTAGCTAAACGTGTCGCTTGAACCGTGAGCTAGGGGAGCTGTACACATGCATGTTGCAGCGTGGCTCGGTGGGCTCGGCGCTGGCGCTGTGGGCGGCGCTCGCCGCCGTCGACGCCACTCGCGGCTGGCGTCGGGCGCCGCAGGTAATTACTATACTGCTGTAGCTAAACGTGTCGCTTGAACCGTGAGGTAGGGGACCAGTACGCGTGCAAGCTGCAGCGTGGCTCGGTGGGCTCGGCGCTGGCGCTGTGGGCGGCGCTCGCAGCCGCGCTTGCCGCCGTCGACGCCACTCGCGGCTGGCGTCGGGCGCCGCAGGTAATTACTATATTGCTGTGGTTAAACGTTTGAGACGCGTCGCTTGAACCGTGAGCTATGGGAGCTGTACGCGTGCAAGCTGCAGCGTGGCTCGGTGGGCTCGGCGCTGGCGCTGTGGGCGGCGCTCGCCGCCGTCGACGCCACTCGCGGCTGGCGTCGGGCGCCGCAGGTAATTACTATATTGCTGTAGTTAAACGTTGAGACGCGTCGCTTCAACCGACAGCTAGGGGAGCTGTACGCGTGCAAGCTGCAGCGTGGCTCGGTGGGCTCGGCGCTGGCTGTGGGCCGTAGACGCGACACGCGGGTAGCGTCGGGCGCCGCAGGTAATTACTATATTGCTGTAATTAAACGTTGAGACGCGTCGCTTGAACCGTGAGCTAGGGGAGCTGTACGCATGCAAGCTGCAGCGTGGCTCGGTGGGCTCGGCGCTGACGCTGTGGGCCGTCGCCGCCACTCGCGGCTGGCGTCGGGCGCCGCAGGTAATTACTATATTGCTGTAGTTAAATGTTGAGACGCGTCGCTTGAACCGTGAGCTAGGGGAGCTGTACGCTTGCAAGCTGCAGCGTGGCTCGGTGGGCTCGGCGCTGGCGCTGTGGGCGGCGCTCACGGCCGCGCTCGGCGCCGTCGACGCCACTCGCGGCTGGCGTCGGGCGCCGCAGGTAATTACTATATTGCTGTGGTTAAACGTTGAGAGGCGTCGCTTGAACCATGAGCTAGGGGAGCTGTACGCGTGCAAGCTGCAGCGTGGCTCGGTGGGCTCGGCGCTGGCGCTGTGGGCGGCGCTCGCGGCCGCGCTCGCCGCCGTCGACGCCACTCGCGGCTGGCGTCGGGCGCCGCAGGTAATTACTATACTGCTGTAGCTAAACGTGTCGCTTGAACCGTGAGGTAGGGGACCAGTACGCGTGCAAGCTGCAGCGTGGCTCGGTGGGCTCGGCGCTGGCGCTGTGGGCGGCGCTCGCGGCTGGCGTCGGGCGCCGCAGGTAATTACTATACTGCTGTAGCTAAACGTGTCGCTTGAACCGTGAGGTAGGGGACCAGTACGCGTGCAAGCTGCAGCGTGGCTCGGTGGGCTCGGCGCTGGCGCTGTGGGTGGCGCTCGCGGCTGGCGTCGGGCGCCGCAGGTAATTACTATACTGCTGTAGCTAAACGTGTCGCTTGAACCGTGAGGTAGGGGACCAGTACGCGTGCAAGCTGCAGCGTGGCTCGGTGGGCTCGGCGCTGGCGCTGTGGGTGGCGCTCGCGGCTGGCGTCGGGCGCCGCAGGTAATTACTATACTGCTGTAGCTAAACGTGTCGCTTGAACCGTGAGGTAGGGGACCAGTACGCGTGCAAGCTGCAGCGTGGCTCGGTGGGCTCGGCGCTGGCGCTGTGGGTGGCGCTCGCGGCTGGCGTCGGGCGCCGCAGGTAATTACTATACTGCTGTAGCTAAACGTGTCGCTTGAACCGTGAGGTAGGGGACCAGTACGCGTGCAAGCTGCAGCGTGGCTCGGTGGGCTCGGCGCTGGCGCTGTGGGCGGCGCTCGCGGCTGGCGTCGGGCGCCGCAGGTAATTACTATACTGCTGTAGCTAAACGTGTCGCTTGAACCGTGAGGTAGGGGACCAGTACGCGTGCAAGCTGCAGCGTGGCTCGGTGGGCTCGGCGCTGGCGCTGTGGGCGGCGCTCGCCGCCGTCGACGCCACTCGCGGCTGGCGTCGGGCGCCGCAGGTAATTACTATACTGCTGTAGCTAAACGTGTCGCTTGAACCGTGAGGTAGGGGACCAGTACGCGTGCAAGCTGCAGCGTGGCTCGGTGGGCTCGGCGCTGGCGCTGTGGGTGGCGCTCGCGGCTGGCGTCGGGCGCCGCAGGTAATTACTATACTGCTGTAGCTAAACGTGTCGCTTGAACCGTGAGGTAGGGGACCAGTACGCGTGCAAGCTGCAGCGTGGCTCGGTGGGCTCGGCGCTGGCGCTGTGGGTGGCGCTCGCGGCTGGCGTCGGGCGCCGCAGGTAATTACTATACTGCTGTAGCTAAACGTGTCGCTTGAACCGTGAGGTAGGGGACCAGTACGCGTGCAAGCTGCAGCGTGGCTCGGTGGGCTCGGCGCTGGCGCTGTGGGTGGCGCTCGCGGCTGGCGTCGGGCGCCGCAGGTAATTACTATACTGCTGTAGCTAAACGTGTCGCTTGAACCGTGAGGTAGGGGACCAGTACGCGTGCAAGCTGCAGCGTGGCTCGGTGGGCTCGGCGCTGGCGCTGTGGGCGGCGCTCGCGGCTGGCGTCGGGCGCCGCAGGTAATTACTATACTGCTGTAGCTAAACGTGTCGCTTGAACCGTGAGGTAGGGGACCAGTACGCGTGCAAGCTGCAGCGTGGCTCGGTGGGCTCGGCGCTGGCGCTGTGGGTGGCGCTCGCGGCTGGCGTCGGGCGCCGCAGGTAATTACTATATTGCTGTAGCTAAACGCGTCGCTTGAACCGTGAGCTAGGGGAGCTGTACGCGCGCTACGCGTGCAAGCTGCAGCGTGGCTCGGTGGGCTCGGCGCTGGCGCTGTGGGTGGCGCTCGCGGCTGGCGTCGGGCGCCGCAGGTAATTACTATATTGCTGTAGCTAAACGCGTCGCTTGAACCGTGAGCTAGGGGAGCTGTACGCGCGCTACGCGTGCAAGCTGCAGCGCGGCTCGGTGGGCTCGGCGCTGGCGCTGTGGGCGGCGCTCGCGGCCGCGCTCGCCGCCGTCGACGCCACTCGCGGCTGGCGTCGGGCGCCGCAGGTAATTACTATATTGCTGTGGTTAAACGTTGAGACGCGTCGCTTGAACCGTGAGCTAGGGGAGCTGTACGCTTGCAAGCTGCAGCGTGGCTCGGTGGGCTCGGCGCTGGCGCTGTGGGCTGCGCTCGCCGCTGCACTCGCCGCCGTCGACGCCACTCGCGGCTGGCGTCGGGCGCCGCAGGTAATTACTATATTGCTGTGGTTAAACGTTGAGACGCGTCGCTTGAACCGTGAGCTAGGGGAGCTGTACGCTTGCAAGCTGCAGCGTGGCTCGGTGGGCTCGGCGCTGGCGCTGTGGGCGGCGCTCGCGGCTTCGCTCGCCGCCGTCGACGCCACTCGCGGCTGGCGTCGGGCGCCGCAGGTAATTACTATATTGCTGTAGTTAAACGTTTGAGACGCGTCGCTTGAACCGTGAACTAGGGGAGCTGTACGCTTGCAAGCTGTATTGTGGCTCGGTGGGCTCGGCGCTGGCGCTGTGGGCGGCGCTCGCGGCCGCGCTCGCCGCCGTCGACGCCACTCGCGGCTGGCGTCGGGCGCCGCAGGTAATTACTATATTGCTGTAGTTAAACGTTGAGTGAGACGCGTCGCTTGAATCATGAGCTAGGGGAGCTGTACGCGTGTACGCTGCAATGGCTCGGTGGGCTCGGCGCTCGCGGCTGCCGTCGACGCCACGCGCGGGTGGTGCCGGGCGCTAGGGGGAATTACTATATTAATAAATAAATAAATATCTTGGGACATCTTACACAAATCGACCTAGTCCCACGGTAAGCTCAATTAAGGCTTGTAATGTGGGTACCAGGCGACGATATATATAATAGATAGATACAAACAGATACTTAAATACATAGACAGCCATGACCAAGGAACAAATATTTGTGATAAATAAATACACAAATAATGCCCTCGCCGGGATTCGAACCCGGAACTTCCAGCTTCGTAGGCAGGGTCACTACCAACTGGGCTACGGAGGCTGACAAATATTGACACGCGGCGCTTGAACCCTCCGAACCATAGCACCTGTGCCTTGCCGTGGTCAGTTAACACGTAAATACTGACAGTCGTCGCTCAACCCGTCGTGCGTGGGAATCTGTAGGCGTCCTTCGCGTTCAATCTACAGATGCGTTTGTCGCGGTTTATAAGGTAGGTCATCATCATCATGATCAGCCTATGATAGTCCACTGCTGGACGTAGGCCTCTCCTATTAACTATGCGTATAGACGCAATAGGAGGTAAATGCCCATAATCGCCACGCTGGGCAAGCGGATTGGCGATTGCAGTAATGTGTCCACTATGATGACGCTGCTGCCCATCATCAATCTTTTATCAAATAATGGTCAGTGACACTTCAATCCCTTAGTCGACTCTTACGACACCCGCAGGAGGAGTTGGGGTGGTGATAAATGTATTCTTACTGCCGTCACTACACAGCCAATTAGGTAGGTAGATGCAAAGAAAATATACGTTTTCTTTTTTCTGTTATACATATATTGTAAGCAACAATAAGACAACCTAAACGTCGACATTATGCTAAGGATATTCTGTGATTCGGTATCACTTTTCTTGTGGCTTAATCGGCATAATACATCAATTATCAATGAATAGTTCCTGCAGAACATGCACTAAATGCGTATCAGATAGTTACTTAAGCGCGCAATTAATAGGAAACTATACGAGCTCCTAGGATATCATATTACTCTTTCGAGAATGCCGCTGCGGTGCGATATGAGCGCATTGTTACAAACTCCAGTTCTCTTATATGACAGTTCGAAACTATCTATTAAACTAAGTTTGTTTGTACGTCTCTGCACTAAAGAAATTTACGAGTCATGAAGACGAAGTGCAATACTAAAGGGTACCTATGCGACGGTATAATAATAATATTGTATTAGGTAGTTACTGGAGTTGATTACTGGTTACATAAAGTTCAATTAATTGCAGTTATAAACACACATCGTAAATTCCATAGCGATATCGGTGCCACATAACAGAAATATAAATGAAATTTCTAACGATAATTTTTCTAGGCGTTTATGGTATTAATTAAAGTTTGTATTAAGCAAACTGAAATAATAATGATGAATTGATGATAATGATGAGATACCCAAATGAGTATTTTTTATGATAATTATGCGGTAAAGTAATTTCCTGTTGTTAACCCTAATTATATGTATCTAGACATTTTCACTTCTAGGGACACCCAATTAGCTTAACTAGCACAAAAAAGTTAACTTCGATGTTAGCTTTGTAACTACAATTAAGCATTAAATATTTATTTCTCAAACATGCAATGAAATGTTGTAGTTACGTGCCTAAAAAGTGGCCGGGAAGTACCTCGTTGCCGGCCTAGGCCGGCAAGTACCTCTTTTTTAATTTTCATTTGACATAGGGTTGTGACCTAGCATCTTGGCTTTTAGCCAATAATTATCTGTAAGTAATATTAGTATAAAAAAAATGATTGGCAAATTTTTGCAGTTATAATTAGGTATTTAAATTATATCATTTAAAATAAATGTACAATAACTACTCAAAATAATATTTAAAAAGCAGTATTATACGGCGCGATCCGTCGGCCCCGATCACTGCATGCGATTAATTGGACCCAACCGACCGCGTCGTCTAATACCGCTTTTTTAAATTAAAAATTTGCAACTTTCAAACAGGTCAATCTTAAAAAAAAAATGAGGTGTCCGTGTCGTATTTGACTTTTGTTGTGTTTCAAAGACTTAGTTATGTAGTTGACTTATAATTTCTTAGAAAGAAGATACATTTTTTTGTTTCATTTCATTGCATGTTTGAGAAAAGCATTATACATACCTCGGCCATGAAGTGACGGGTTGCCGTCCGAATACTATCCGGCCTCGCTTCGCTCGGCCGTCTACATATATTCGGCCGGCAACCAGTCACTTCCCGGCCTCGGTAGTAATGTACTATTTATTTATTTAATCTTTATTGCACAAAAGAAAAAACTTGACGTACATAAGGCGGACTTAATGCCATAAGGCATTCTCTACCAGTCAACCTTTAGGCAAAGCAGAGAGATTACTATTTACGTAAATCTACTTTATTCGTGTTTTGATATTGCGTAATATACGCGTATTCTTTCTAGATTAAATGATAAAAAAATATTTTTGTTAATATTTAATGCTTAATTGTCTTTACAAAGCTGACATCGAAGTTAACTTTTTGTGAGAGTTAATAAGCTAATTGGGTGTCCCTAGAAGTAAAAATTCCCATCTATTCCATTCCAGCTAGAATTGGGAATATAAATACAGATTCCTATACCTATTACAACAAGCCTGCACCGAAATTGCTATGAACTAAGTACTTATACGATGTCTGGTTAAAAAGCAGGTGAACAATTTTCTAACATGCAAATACACTTTATCTGCATAAAACGCAATAGTTGAAGAAAAGAAGAAACCCGTGCTAACTACTGTGTTTTCGACAAAGAAGATTTGACATGTAGGGACTATTATGTTTACAATTTACATACGTGAAAAGTTCATACGTGAAAAGTGGGGCGAACTTTTTCACTTTAGCCTAGTGTAATTACGCCGATCGGACAGCTCACAAGTACTGTAATTGCAGGTGGGCGTGCTAAGCGTGCACGCGATGCTCTGCGGCGGGCTGGCGTGGTGGTGCGGGCGCGCGGGGGGCACGTCCCCCGAGCGGCGGCTGCCACGGGCCTGCTGGCTCGCCTTAGCCGGCGGCGGGGCAGCCTTGGCCGCCACGCTGCCCGCTTGGGGCCCTGGCGCCGCTGCGGAAGGCGCCGCGCACGTGGTCTGGGCCGTCTTCGCTGCCTACGCCTTGCTGCCCGTCGGCGCCCCCGTTGCTGCTGCCTTTGGCGTGCTCCTGCCGACTGTCCATACTGTCGCGGCGGCGCTCGTGGCTCACCGCTTCCCGTATCATATCTGGCAACAGGTAATTATCTTTGTCGTTTCACTCTTGACAGAGCGGCCGTGGTCACGTTAAGGTATCCATATCGGTTCTTTGCACAATCTCCCGCCATCTCATTTGGTTGGCAGACAGTCAGATACGGTCTTGGTCTGTCCAGCGCAGCATACGTAGTGGTAATTATAGTTCATCTATTTAACTGTTCTGAGGCATATCGCAGAGCATCGGGATTAGTGCTTGATAATGTCGTGATAATTGTGGTAGGGTCTTTTAATTAATTTCATTTTATCTACAGATGTAGTGAAAAAATGACTTGCCTTCGGAAACGTTCGTCAACGTCATGCTGTTTCAGTCTATCTCACTGAGACTGACAGTAATAGCTGTCATGCTACTTCAGTCAGACTCGGTGACACTGCCTGAAACAGCATGTGTTTACGAACGTTCCCGAAGGCAAGTAATTTCTCACTACACCTGTACACAGCAGTGGCTTTGATAACTTAGCTTAGACCACACCGCAAATTGGAAGCTAAAAAATTATACGCTACGTTTTTCATTGGCACTTAGTGTAATTGGACTGTTTTGTGTAGGTACCTACTTAATTAACTTTCATTGCAAATTACCCTGAAGGTTGGGTACCTATTGTTAAAATAAAATTCGTAACTTTTTCTTAATTTTCTTAAAGGCAGTACTGACTAGTGACTACGTTGCCATGATCGGAAAAGAAAGTAGTGTGTGAATTTAGGTATTAGATCGTTACGAATCGATTATCGTGTAAAGAGTTTAAGAAAAATTGAAAATAAACATTAAAGTATTTAAATTTCATACACAGCGATACCTACTCGTAAGTACTTGTTTCTCAAATCGTACAAAATTAACCGTGACGTTATAGTAATAGAAGTCGTCAGTCGTAAAAGTAAATTTAGCTTTCACTACAACTATTACGTCCAATAAAATCAGCAGTGCGAAATTTGGCTCAAAATTGTTCTTTTGATGAATCCGAGTGCGACCTCAGCGGAGGCCGAGACCTTGCCCTTGGCGCGAGTTGGCGCCAACCCGGGCCTTGTGCGAATGGGACTACGTTCATGGTACCCAGTCGCGTGATATCGTTGCGTCATCCGAAGCCACTCAACAAAAAACGCCCTTCAATTTTGGGCAAAAGAGCTTCGATAATAAGGCGCTTTGATAATATTGCTTGTTTACGTCCGACGTTGTTTACGTTTTTAAGTTAATGAGGATATTGGCTCGATTAACATTTTTTATTCATTTATGAGTTTAGTTTTTTATTGCGAAGCTTTCATAAACAAACGGAACATGACGCACACTCGTACACTATGTGTTCATCTAGCAATTCTTTTAAATAACGCTTAAAAACTTTTCCGATCAATTCGCACAAAGTATATTCCTAACTAATTAATTCACTCATCTTTAGATATACTTGGAACAGGAATTCAGTTCACAAAAAGCTATCAATTAAAGTCGAATCTTTTGTCAAAAAGAAAAGTCATTACTTGCAGTGACAAATTTCAAAGGTTGAACACTGTTCGTTTAACTATATAGTTAGATCCCATTTTGTAGTGGCCCGTGTTAATCTGACCAAAATTAAAATATTAGTATGTTATTTTGATAAGCAGTACGACCCAACGCAACCTATATGAATACTAGGTACTCATTTTGAAAATATGAAGCGGCAAAAATGTGCAAATTAAGGAAAATACCAGCAGAAGGACGGGTTTAAGTACACACGAGTATTAAGTAATGCCGTCACCCCATCTCAGTTACATCACATTACGTTTTATGACTAATCAATAGTACGCGTGAACACGTTTATTACTTCATCAAATCCTGTAGGAATCATAAATGCTGTTATTTGTCAAAATACACTGTTTACATCGCTAATGTAGTTCACATGGTAAGGTTTCCTTTTGTACTGTCTTCGCGAACAATAAAAAACGGCCTCGGGACGTCGGGATTGGTTTCCAATAGTAGATAGATACATGCATTACATATGTATATATGTGTGCCCAGACGTTCTAGCTCCGTCTGACGTCTTATTGCTTTTTTTGCGATGCATTTACGTAACCTGAAGGTTTTGCTCAGCCCGGCCTCTTTTTATTCCAGCAGTGCAGTGAGGTCTCATTTTCGGTAAAGAAGATCGCTTTACAATTTTTTACTTTTCTGTAAAAACGTGTTTTTGCGAAAAGGCGTTTTCCTTAGTTAAACTTGTAGGTTAACGATCACCATAAATATTAAAACAAGTTTTTTATACTATTTTAAAACGTACAATAATTCAGCCACAAATTGTGTTAAGCGTTAAGCAGTAGGTAGTTACAGTTTCTGTATTACCAACAATCTGGATTTATATTGGTCATATTATACGGCATTAATCAAAGCAACATCTGGTTAGCATAAAGCGTCCGGGCATTACTTACATTACCGCACTAAATACATACAAACGTGGTCGAGGGAAAATTTATTCCCCACCAGGAATGGTCGGTAACTTTTAACAACTTCCTTTGAGATGCGAAGCCGGAAGAATTTCTCTGCTGAATGATCGTTTTCAGCTGTTTGGGTTATTTCTGTAACATTTACAAAGCAGAGGTCATGGACTTGTGTAGTTTCAAGTGTTTTATTAGGTAAATTATATTTCGCTTGGTAGTTAAAAATGCGTGCGTAGATTCCGGGATTTTTATGCAAAACCCTAAAGTATTCGTTGTACAACACATTTGTCACATAAGCTATAGCTATACCATAGACCTAGCTTAGTGCTTTTTCATGATTTGTATTGTACCTGTTTCTTACTATCTTTACGAGTATATAATCTACACGCCGTGTAAAGACACATCTTTAAGAAAATGTATTGTATATTTCTGGGACTGATTTATATTGTGTATTCATATTTTGCTAGTACCTAACTATACCGGTAAGCCCAACTTGCATATCGCGCTCCTGTATATGAAAGAGAAGAGGTGTATTACGTAAATCGATCATTGTGTATCGCCCACGTATGAAAGTCTTACTACACTAGAAAGCTCTCGCAAGAATTTGATAGTGTAGAATATATCTTTATTTGGTGAAAAGTGAAACTTAATTTAAATACATCTTATAATAAAGAAGATTAAATATAATATAATATAGTCGCACATAACCGAAACAAATTATGTTTTTTAGGTACGAGTATTATTTACAGTTGCAAATGGATGTAACTTAAGATCATATTATGTCATGAAAGCAGAATTTATTAAGTGTATCACAAATTATCTTCAAATAGACATCGGTCCATGTATGGATCCAAAATATGGCAAAACAGGTCCGAATGCAAAAAGTGATTCAATATGGTGCAGTGTTGCATTTATGTGTCAAAAGCATTTACCGGTTCTCTAGACCGCTTACTGAGGCCGACGTATACAGATTTTATCATTATGTCAAAAACAAATGTTCTCGTCTCGGCAACTAAAACTTTCGGTAAGTACCTTTCGCTTGCGTTTTGCAACCTTTGTAATGTCTATTATGTTTCATGTTATTTATTAGTTAGTAGATTTGATGGGGGCATAGGTCCGTGGGGCACTACCTACTACATTTTTTTTGTGATTTCAAGAATCACTTATTTTAATCAATTCATTAAAATAAGTGAAATTAATCTGGGCGTTGGTATGACACGTTTTAGTCAGCAATAGGTATGCTTTCTTGGTTGTATTTCTATGCAAAACTTTTGGAATAATGTTTGAAACTCTGCCTGCTTATGAATCAATTCAACATTTAGTGATATAACTGAGTGATACAAGTGAGTTTCAAACAGTAAAATAGTTAGTAAAACTTATGTGACATTGATTCGTCGACATATGCTCGGCCTTTCGATTCATCAGGAGGATCCTTAACTGGAGCACCCTCGGTCAAGGCCCGATGTCACGCTACTTTCAATGTAATTTACCTGAGTGACTCGTTTTACAAATTAAGGCTTGTTCACGAAATAAAGTAGCCATTGCTGTATAATTTTTTTTTTTTGTATGAGACCGTACCTTAGTTTGGGTGTTATTACAGAGAAGGGCTCTTTGCCTATCTTCTCGGACGCTGTGGTCGATATTTAGGTATATCAATTTCTCCATAATTATGGACTTTTATTTAAACTTCTAGATTTAAGCAGTGTTTCTTCTTATTTTACCATTTTGGGTCATATATTTTCCCAATGGGTCTTAACTAAATTACAATAGCGATGCTATAATAAACTGTGAATCTCGTGTCTACAATTTTTATTAATTATTTCAAGACTAACATTGTTGAAATCGTCTCGGAAGTTCGCACTTTTTTGGGCGTGAACTTTTGCATTAAGCATTATCTGAAGTTATTTTGATTTTGACGACTTTTCAGCGAATGCGTTTGGATATTGGATTGTTAAACATAAAACAGAAGAATCAATTTACAGTCCCATGGCTGTTAAAACTACATGGGACTATTGCGTAACAGTAGAGACTGATTTTACGATGGCTACTTTATTTCGTGAAAAAGCTTTAATGTTACCAAATTTATTGATGTTTGTTCCAAGTGATACTGTAGAATAAAATGGTCCAGTTACCTAATATTACTATCATATTTATTTTATCATATTTCTGAACGGTAGTAAGCACTTTATTATCAATATTTCGAAATGAACTTAATGTGTTTCTGTCATTATGCTTGCCTCTAGCCTACTTTCCATAGTTAAGAGGAGGCGGCGTAGGTGGCCACCATTAGTCTTGATCGCTTTCATTTTTGGGAAGTGTAACTATAATTCAACTGTCTTCCTCATTATAACGTTGTGACAAAAAAGCTGAGGACAGTGAGCACCCATTGGTGGTAAAGAGCATTATCTTCACGAGCTTTGAAATGAATAGGTTAACGAGATTTTATCTCGTGTGAGACGTACATAAATTAGAGACCTTTTACCGCAAAGGCAGGAGTCGAAACGAATTACGCGATAGAAGTGTTCTGACACGTGTTTCTTGCTTTTCCATATCCCATAATAACTCGACGCGTGTGAAAATTATTCAAGTTGGTCGTTATTTACCCGCCGAAGGGTCGTCAAAGGTCTACAGTGACGCTCAGCGATGAATAATGTGTCCTATACATGTTTTTTACAACACTATCTTTTACCGAGTGTATTTTTTCACTCTTTCGACTACTTGTTATTCATCAGTTGCAAACAGTTACGAGATTCGGGTGAGTTTTGGGAGTTTTATTTAAAATCGGCTGTTTCTAAACAATTTGGAAAAATAGTACATTTTCTAACTAGTGCGGGAAAACTTTTTTCCGGCGAGGGTGAAAGTTGGAGCCCGAGTGAAACGAGGGCGACAATCACCCGAGTTAAAAAAAGTTTTTGCACGTGTAAGGGACGATTTTTTTCATAACAAGTGCGTCAAAAAGAGAAATTGCCGCGCTCGAAGCGTGCGCAAAGTTCGTTTTTGCGCACTAGTTAGGAAAAAGTCGTATCGTGGTATCGTAATCGTCGTATTTTTATTAGACACATTGAACACGAGTATTCTACCGATGAATCCTCATGGAGATGGAAACACATTGTGCTTCTGAATATTTTACATATTCTTCAAATATTCACTCACTAGTCTGATCGAATAGCCGACATTTCAATACGATTTTATATCAAGATCTTTTGAAAATATTGAAAATCCATTCAGTAGCGCGCTGCAGCTGATACCGGATTGCCGAGCGCAGATAAAATAGGTCTGGCGCCGTTTATTTCTATGGCAAATGTATTTGTATAAATAATGAGGGACTTGCATCGCATATTCCTTTTTTAATGACATGTTTAAAGTTTATACATACAATAGGCTTCGACGATCAGAAACATTAGAAGTAAAAACAAAATTCAAGTGTGTGTGTGTTTACCTGAGCAATGTCATAATTACATATTATACAAATACGATTAATGTTGAAAAGCATGTCCATACTTAGGTACTTGTCTTAACTTTCCAAAGTGAAAATTAACTTTTTTTCTCTAAAATCTCAATGTTTGCCGAAATCAAGGAACCAGAGCACTTACATTTTTAAAAATAAAGAAAATCCAGAATAGCCTGAAAACGTTCATTCGTCGTAAATTTATGAAATTCTTTGAAGTTTAGGCCATGCTCTTTACAGTTCTTTACTACGAGTACATATTACTATTACATATGTATATTTTTTTATGTATTGAATCAACATAAATATGTTAAGAGCTAGAGCTAGTTAAATAGCAAAACCTATCTACATACAGAATCGACTACAAAAACGACGAAAATATTTAATACAAGTTACCCATTCCTGTCCTGTCATCGCTGGATAGACGCGAGCAGAATCCGTAATTCTGGGATCCGAGTTGTAAGACAACTTTGTTAGGCCCTCGCGACAACTTCGCAACTGTTGTAACAAGCGTGCAACTTCACAATTACTTGTTCTTCATAATTTACGCCCAAATTAGACTAAACCCGTTAGTCGGCACCTGTTCTCTATCGGCAATTCGGCAAGTACATCAGAAAGTTAACATATGTAGACTCGCTATGACGTGACAACCTGCATTAATAACCACATATATTTGTCGTTGTTAGACTGAAGGTGCGGTAGGTTTTCTTGTCATTAAGTAAGGTATTTTAACTATGAACGCAATGAGAAATTATGCTTATCGGTAACCGTTTGACAAAGTGGCGTCCTTTGTATTAAAACACAGTAGGTATGTGACATTTAAATGACTTGGTCGTTATTGTACAATAAATAAATTGATATACCTACTGTCAACCTTAATACTGGCCTTACTTACATACACTTTATCGCCAATCCGCTTGCCCATCTTTGCGATTATGCGCATTTAAGTACCTCCTAATGCGTTCATATACATAGATACTAGGAGGGTCCTATGTCCAACAATCGATTGAGATAGGCTGATGATGATGAATAGCAATGATTGACGCGACAGTATGTCGCCGCGAGATGATCTATCCGTTCCGATTTTATTGATATAGTTAGTAAAAGACGGGAAGTCTATCTCGCTACATACTGGCCACCAATCATGTGCTTAGCCTACTGGTAACAGTGGTGACAGTGCCAGCGACAGCTGCGGGGGCGACGCGGGCGGCCGGTTATCAATTGCATAGTCGAGATAGCCTCAACAGTGTACACAATAACTCACACATTGCTATCTGCTTACTATCAATAACGATAATCAATTACATTATTGATATGTAAGCTAACAACTTAATAGACCACCGGGCTACGGCTAAAAGCCGATAAGCGGCTTGTATTCATTGAAGCTTAATACGAATATTAAATACGTTAAGACAATTATTTTAATTGCAGTGTAGGTACACTTTTAATTAGTCTAAACGTAATCTGCCTCGCACAATTGTCATACACATCGGTATGCTAGGTAGTATGAATTTTCTTTTATCAAATCCATTTAATCAAAATGTAGGCGCTTAATTACAGTAATGAGATTTCACAAGTGGCTCGCTCATTTGCTGGGTTTTTTGTTTCAAAACCCAGCAGCGATGCTAACACTCGGCTCGGCGACCCCTCAACTGCTATTCAGATTGAAAAAGGAATATGCGTGTGGAAATATGACCCACATTTAGTCTTTCTCTTCGCTAGTGTCACTTCAAAAGGTGCGTTTCAACATTCTAATTGAATATTTGTTTAAATTGTGCCATGGGGTTTTGTATTATACTCTCGGGTTAAGAAGGTGTTTGAGTAAAATTCTTTGTTTGGCATTTTTGGTCTTGATTTCGTTACTTAGAAATGTTTTCTAATACATGAATGTTTTCTAATACCTAATGTAAGTTTCGTCGTGACTTCGAGAATCTTCCATCCATAGGTACCTACCGTAGAAAAAAATATTGAAACCTTCGTATACTTGCAAAAATATTGAAGTAGTTTAAAAATACCAAATATGTAGGTATCAGTTTAGTTTAGGTAAATCTTTGAATTAAGTGTCTGCCTATGCAAAATTGGTTTTGAAATCGCCCCAATGTAACTAATCTAAGAATACCAAAATCAAAGCAAAACTATTCAACGATATTGATTTACGAGACGGTACTGAAACATATAAGTACATAAATTAAATATGCTTAAAACTTACCTCTTTTTTGGGGATCTACCTTCTCTGGGGAATAAGTCCAGTTTCGGAAATAATAATGCGTGATGTGATAATCGTGAAAGTTTAAATCGGTATATTTAATGCCTATTGCGTTTCGGACTCCAACTGTCCCCAGTTAACCATTTCTGGGGTCTACTTGTAAAGCGTAATATTAGTTTTATGCTTTGGCTAACGCCATCAGTTTTAAGCGGTGGCTTTACTAGACTAACCTAGAAGTTTCTACGCGCCGGGGTACTCTAAAACATATCGATCAAAACTTCTACGGAGTACGCAGAAGTGTTTGTACGTATGACATATTATTCCAACGAAGAATTGATTGATAGCGTTCCATTTCCCAAACGATATTGTATCGAGTACCATTTGTAGAAAATAGTTTTGCGTCTCATCTAATAGCAACAGCTTTTAATAAAATGGATAGGTACTTAATGATATGATATAATAGTTATTTATGTGGCTGGCGCATAATAAGAGGCATTAAGCATGAGCATGGTTTTATAAAACGAGCCGTAGGCGAGTTTCATAATGAGATCACACGAGTGTTTAATGCCTAATTATTGTGAATTGCCTAATTATTATTGCCGAATATTGTATCGAGTACCATTTGTAGAAAATAGTTTTGCGTCTCATCTAATAGCAACAGCTTTTAATAAAATGGATAGGTACTTAATGATATGATATAAAAACATTTTAAGAAAATTGATTTTGCAGAAGCAGTTTCTTTAGAAGCGTAGCCCGACTTAGCTTAGCAAGAGCTTCTTTGCTTATTAAAGAGTTATAAAAGTTATCTATGTGCTAAGGGACTTGAATAAGGAAGAGGATATTATTACGAACTTACATCAAGGCAAGTGCCACTGTTTGACGCGAGGAAATGATTTTCAAACATAATTTACTGAGCTAAATTGTTCGTCCTTCAGCTTAAAGCCGTCACTAAGTTGTTTCTATCTACATACATAATAGCTACACCGCCTCTTTGTTTAATTACAACGTTGTTTACGGTTATCATCGTAGATTTTAGAGTCGTGTCTCGAAACGTCGGTGACAGTGTTCAAAGCTTATTTAAACGCGATTAACCCCGTTTAGTAAATAATATACGTACACACCTTTGGAAAAGATGTGTTGAAAGACTATAACAGGCCTACTACCGCGAAAAACGAAATTCTTCAATTTCGAGGATCTGTTTCTCTCACTCTAAAGACGCCTTCGTTTGAGTGACAGAGAAAAATCCACGAAATTTACGAATTTCGTTTTTCGCGGTAGCAGGCCAGGACAATTATTTATATAAATCAAATAAATGGACTAACAGTAAAAAAGAAAAATAAAAATCTATTATTCTACCACGTGTTTTATTTTTCGGTCAACCTAGAAATAATTCCAACCAGACATTTTTTTGAAGATGGATTTGTTAAAGCCTACCGCTGCGTTTCTAGACTGCTTTTGAATTACGCACCTGTCACTTCTCATAACAAAGTTTCATTGTTGTTCGTCTGTGAATTGTCCCCTGTCGTAACGTGTTGTGTCCGTTAGTGGAGGCCTATTTTAACTACATACTTCAAGTGTGCAAAATAGCCAAGGCTGTTAAATTACGACTCACATTGCAAGCGAATAAGTATCTTTTATTAGTAAATCCCGTGAAAAAGAAACTTCCACTTGTAATGAGTCATAAATTTCATGCATCCTTTGGTAAAATGCATAGGTATATTCACTCGACTAATTCTAATTAGAGATTTCTTGCAATCTGAGTCATAACTTTATTATAACATCCCGAATCTAGAGTGGTCTAGAACTGATAGAATGTCATTTATTTTTGCGCAGATGGTGGGCAACGTGGTGGTGTTCGTGTGCGTGAACATAGTGGGCGCGCTGATGCACTCTCTCATGGAGACGGCGCAGCGGCGAGCGTTCCTCGACACCAGGAATTGCATCGCGGCACGGCTGGACATGGAGGATGAGAACGAGAAACTGGTGAGTCTTGAATGGTGACTGGTGTTGGTTGTTTGTTGACGCGGCACGGGAAGGCTACCTTCAGGAATACTCAAAATGGATCGATTGCCCGGTAAAGACAGCTGGAATCCATTGGCTGAAGGCTGCGCACGATTGATCTGCATGGCATGCTCTGGAAGAGTCCAACAGTCTATCTACGTCTATCAGCTGTTATTCATGAATAGTTTTTAGAATGAATCTTTGGAATAAATTGGAAGAATTCTTCGGATTAACCCCAGTTGCTTTTCATCACCACTACTAGGTACGTGACGTTGGTTCTGGCAGTGCACAATGCATTTGAAACTAGAATTTCCTCACCTTGCACAGCCAAACTAATATGGCATTAACTGTCGTCCACGGTATTTCCGGACTGATACAACCTTCAAACCTTCCAGAAAAGAGCGAGCGTAAGCCCTTGATAGCGCTGGTGTCTATGGACGACGGTAATTACTTATGATCACGCGATCCGTCTGCTCGTTCACCTCCTTTCCCATAAAAAATACCTATGTTATATAATTTGGTATACTCCATTTTAAATACCATGACCCGATGCCACTTAAAACTTTTATGTGGCATCGGGCCATGGTATTTGAAATGGAGTATAAGCTAGTTACTGAAATGAAGGTACCGAATGGCCACGCGTGTTAACTGACAGGGGAAGGTGGGGCAAATCTTGTAAACTAACAATGTGCGTTGGTGTTGTGCATACGGTCTAAAAGACGACGTAACGGAGCGCAAAATGACATAACGGCGATCAATAAATCTCGAGACGAGAGCATAATGCTGCGGTTCAATGCGGGTAAAGAATAATACTTAAATAATCAACACAATGTGGAGTTGTGGCCCTACGCTAATCCAACGCACATGACTATCATTGCAGCGCACGTAGATATGTGTCGTTATCTGTATAAATTTCCTAATATGTACAGTATTTTCTGAAACTAGAATGGTCGATTGCAAAAGACTTGCTAGTAACTGGCCACTCTCCAGTAACTGGACACCTCATATAAAAATTAACTCTTATGTGCTTATTAGTTAGGATCTGCGACCATATACATTAAACATGGACGCATACACCAGAAAATCCCCCAAAAACAATTGTTCAATTGTGCCAATTTGGGCAGGACATAGCGCTTAAATATTTTCTTAACACCGCGCATAATATTTCAGCGCAACGTCTTTGACTAATGTTTAAAGGTGCGTTTAAACCAAAAGAGCATTCGCTGTTCTAGCGCCCGTTCTACGAAATCAACCAATCACGTTTTGTGTACCGATCGAATTTCGTAGAGTGGGAGGTTAGAACAGCGAATTCTCTTTTAGTTTGAACGCACATTTAAGAATATACCCAATCAAAACTTTGACGGAACAATCACAACTATTTTAAATGGCGGTTTAAGTTTTTATAGGTTGATATTGAAATTCATTACCATGATGCATTAAAGAGGGAGTGACACTTGTCAACTAAAATTTTTTTAACGGCTATTTAGTATGGCGTGCGGCTTCCATGTTTTATTTGTTCGTAGGTTAGAATTTATTTCAAAACGATGTGTCATGTCAATGTCAGTCACTCTCCCTCTCCCAAAATGAATTCTAATTACAAATACATAGAGTTCTTTTATATATAATATATACCCAGTTACTGGAGGGTGGCCAGTTACTAGCAATTTACCCTACATAGTTATATGCCTTAATGAAAACAAAATTTAATGACATAAATTTTGTGTTACTAATTTACCATATAGTTTGTATGACTATTGATTCACTTTCGCAACATAATGGACGCGATCGCGATTTTTACTATAATAACCCTTAACTTTTTACTATAATAACCCTTAACTATAAAGTGTGTGGCCTACAACCGGGGTGAAAATTTAAACGGTGCATTAATAAGCTGATCAAGAATCATTTCCACATATTGTATTAAAAAAAAAAACTTTGTTTGTAATTTTTTGTTCATGTATTTTTCATTATTATGGGTTCATTTACTTGAATTAAAAGTTATCAATAATTTATCATTTTTGAATCATTTAAAACCGTAACAAATTAGTGTAACAAAATTATTGTTATGACTTCGTACCTGGTATACTATCAATATGTCTTGCGACTGACAAGCTACGACATCGTGATGCCAAGATCCAGTACTAAAGGTCCATAGCTTTGAATGACAATATCTCCGAACTTAACCACTTTGAAACACCGGGACATTTACAGGATTATTGCTGATAGTCTATGGAGTCACTCATTTCATTTTTCTCCCGTGTTAAAGGCTACACACTGTATACATGTTTTTTTGCAATCGACTCAAAATTTTACCATTTGGGATTGGGACTAGGTAGGGGAAGTACGTCCAAAATGACACATAGTTTTGTTTTTGTGTCATAACGTTTTTCCTGGTATTTCACAGCACTGCCATAGTTTATATCGATAATATTTGGTCCTTCAGTTATCGAAACACATACACACTTCTATCAAAATATCAACCAAAAAAATATAAAAAAATAATTAGCGGAGACTAGTCAAAATTCATTTTGTCCATATGCATCGGACAAAATGACATATTGCTAATGGACTAAATGACACATTACAAAATTATTGCTATAATTCGCAAATGAAACATCTATTTCTTCTTGGATTGCTGGTGCATGAAATGTGAACCCAATTTGAACACTTTACACACGACAATCGGTCTTCTCCGGGCTAAGAGTGTGAATGAAGGTTGTTACAAGATATACAAGTGCAATTTTCTTCATCGCTGTAAGAAACATTAGGAAAATCGTCTTTATCATTAATATCTTCAAATGTGTTCAGTGTTCTTGCATTCTTATTTTAACGGGAGAGCTTTAGGAGGATTTTTGTAGTTCATCAAACATTTGAGGAGCATAAGCCAACACTAAGTATGCCACACACCCTATGTTATTTCGTCCAATTTTATGTATGTCGTTTTGTCCGTATAACAATTTGAAAAAATAAAAATTTAAAATAAATATGTAAAGGCTTCTTTTTCTAACAGTAAGTTGTGCAATCTAAAGATAAATGATTGTGGCATGAAAAAAATGGTACATCGAAGGGTACAACACCAAAAAAGATAATATTTGATCAAAAACATTATAGGCAAGAAAAAAAGTCACAACGCGTGAATACTTATTTTCCGTCATGCCAACGGCACTAATTAAGTAGATGCGTCCAAAAGTTGCCAGACCATAGAAAACCGTTATAGCTGCATAGTGTCACTGTCAGTTTCGTTTTAAAGTGCGCCAAATTCAAAATAACCCGCATGTGTCGTTTTGTACGTATGTGTCATTTTGGACGTATTTCCCCTACTTGCCATAGGTAATGTATTGCGTAAATTGCTGATGGGAACTGCACCTCACTAAGCGCATCACACACGACGTATTTGGCAAACAGGATGTTAGCATTCTGGCAGTATATATTATCATACTGTATGACATTACTAGGCAATGTCAACAGCTAACCGGATGCACGATACCCAAATGCAACGCCTATGTATTGGCATCGGAAGAACTTTAACAATCGAGATTTACCACCACATCAATATCAAATAAACATTTAATTGCACATTGAATTTAGTCATCACTATTAGTGTTCGATAAATCTTAGGATCCATTACACGTTCATTCCCTCATTTAACATACAAATTACATCCCAGGCCGTGCCGCGGATACCAAGTAATGGTTTACATTTACTGATCTACTTTTATGGACAGACGGTGCATTTCAATCTGATTGCTATGTCTCGAATGTCTAATAGTGGACACTTTTTTTGCAGTTTTATAGGGACGACACTATTTTGTCATACATATTAGGATTGAAGGTATTGAATGGTATTTTAAAATGTCTGCATTAACGTGTACCTACATTTTCAATAATATACCATCTAACGAGTGGTCTATCAGAGAATTATTTTTATTAAACAGTTGTGAGTTTTATTGAATGTATTAGCATTAGTGGGTATTATACCGGGTGTTACATTAGTCGTGATACAAAGTGTGAAAAACCTGTTAAGATGGTCTTTCTGAACAAGGTTACCTTCGCGACCCATATGAAAATCTTTATTTTTTTTGACACTAGTACAGTTCGGGTTCATTAATATGTATACATTTTTTCAGACTGATCTCTTACAAATGTGTTTACATAATAATGAAACGAGACAAAAATCATGAACGCTTCTGTACCGATCTGTATGAAAACCGTAATTTTTTTTTCGCGACTTTCATATAGGTCCCATAGGAAACCTTGTTCAGAAAGACCATCTTAACAGGTTTTTCACAATTTGTATCACGACTAATGTAACACCCAGTATACAGGGTGTTTTTTTTTCGACCGTTCAAATTCTACGTAGTGAATGTGTAGGTCATACTGACCAACTTTTACTATGGGGACAAAGTCGAAATCGCGAAAAAAAAATCAGCTGTTTCATACATTTCGGCCGGCGTAATGCCGCCAATTTGTATGAAACAGCTGATTTTTTTTTCGCGATTTCGACTTTGTCCCCATAGTAAAAGTTGGTGAGTATGACCTACACATTCACTACGTAGAATTTGAACGGTCGAAAAAAAAACACCCTGTATTATAAAAAGACGCCTAGCCGTATGAAGGTGCGTTCAAACCAAAAGAGCATTCGCTGTTCTATCCCCCGTTTTACAAAATCAACCAATCACGTTCGAGCGAATGTTCGTTTGGTCTGAATGCACCTTAAGGTGCGTTCAAACTAAAAGAGCATTCGCTGTTCTAACCTTCCACTCTACGAAATTCGATCGGTACACAAAACGTGATTGGTTGATTTCGTAGAACGGACGCTAGAACAGCGAATGCTCTTTTGGTTTAAACGCACTTTTAAGAGTGTGTCTGCTGAGACCGACTGGCCGAAGGGTTCAGGCATCAGCATCATATTCTTCGGACTTTGGTCAACTTAGTTTTTTTTCTAATGGTATAAGACAGCTAATAATCTAAACTCGAATGTAGCATGCGACTTAGCACATCATTGGTGCAACAGTATGTCGCCGCGAGATAGACTTCCCACGCTTTTACGTTAATAAAATAGGGACGGATAGTATTTATATATCGAGATACCTGTCGCATTAGTCATAATAGTATATAAAGGCGCCATAATAGTTAGTACATTACTGCAGACGCCGGGAAAGATGGGCTTACCCTATGGATGGGTACGCTCATTTCACGGCGAGGCATGTATAGTGCTTTTCTCAAACATATGCAATGAAATAAAAAATACGACAGTCAAAAAAACAGAATTTAGCTGTTTAGCCTGTTCATGAAAACCGACGCCATGTTTAAAAAAAATATATTTACCGGCCTAGGCGGTTAAATTCGTATGAAAGTCCCGGTCTCGAAGTCATGCGCCTGCAAAGTTATACTTTAAAGCCTATTGTGACGAACATAATGACAACATTTCATTGCATGTTTGAGAAAATGTGTTTCCCTGACCGATGAGATACGTAATGTTCAGTTATATCTCGTTCTTACACTAAGTGAACCCAGTAGACAATTCAAATCATACGGCTTATTCCAAATTTGAATCACGATCGCAACTATAGCAGTCTTCATTAGTAAACTTCGCAACGTGCCGTTCTAAGGAAACAGTGGTTCAGCTGCAAGGGATTTGGCTCGGCGCCAGTCGTCCCTAGATTCCATAAGCGGGCCAATTAAAAACCGTCTCCTCTCGACGATTAAACTGCAATTTGGCTATTTTGTAAAGCGCGAATAGTTTCGTAAGCCACCGTTTATATAATGTGTGCGTTTTTAGGTATTTTACGTTCTTAGATATTTGTGTGTATATTCATTTTAGGGATAAGTAGTAGCTATTACCAGACTAAAAATATATTTCTGAGAATATTCTACCAACTTAGCCTTCAAATTATTTCTTTCTTTCTTTCAAATTTATATCACAAATAAAAAAACCGGCCAAGTGCGAGTCGGACTCGCGCGCAAAGGGATCCGTACCATTATCAATTTATTATTTTAAAAATACAGTTAAATCAACCTACCTCAAAAACTAGGAGATAATTTAATCAAACCAAAAATCGTTGATAGAGTTTATTAATATGCATAACATATATTTTTTTTAGAATTTTATATCGCGTAGTTTAAAAAATAAAGGGGATTGCTTAAATAAAAATGAGATTTATAAACCTTCATATCATTTTCAAAGACCTTTCTATTATTACCCCACACGCTTATATACAACTAAAAATTTTTTTTTTATTCCTCAGTTACATGTATGGAGGGCCCCCACCCCAATGGTTTTTTTTTTATAATTTAGTATCATAATCCTGTAGCGCTTCATACAACACATATCCTTACCAAATTTGGTTACTGTAGCATTTATAGTTTCCGAGTAAATCGGCTGTGACAGACGGACAGACGGACATGACGAATCTATAAGAGTTCCGTTTTTGCCATTTTGGCTACGGAACCCTAAAAAGAAACCTGATTTACAGATACAATAGGTACCTACTCTACTATTTGCTTAAAAGTTGTACAAGTGCTTGCTTTGTGCTGCAAAAATGCTCCCAGCACCCAGTTTATGTATTCTGAATTCTTACATATTGTATATAAATCGGGTAGTACGTATTACGTAATACCACAGAATATATAAAGTAATTCGCACGTTTATAGCAAACCGGAACAGATTTAATATCGACTTGAACTATGCATACCGAATGCAAATCTTATAAATTATAAGTCTTCATCCATTAACTTCTAAACCATTTGAAACATCGTCCACTCATTTCATGTGTTCTAAATAAAAGTTGTAAAAATAATGTCTTGAATTAAAAATAGAAAACATTGTTTATACCAAACTAGAGATTTGACAACTAGCCAACGTGATGAATGTTTGACGACCAACTACACTACATCAATCAAAGCGTTTTGAGCGTTTCAAATCACAGAACACGATATTTGTAGGGCTATTGAGATTCAAAGTTTGACATTTACAACTCACAATAGCAACGTTGTGGGTCGGCGTAGCTTGTTTTATCTCTGTATAGGGTTGCCATACTTGCCATATAGAAAAGAAAAATGTCCTGACGAGATTGCTGACATTTAAATGAGATTCATGTTAGGGTCTAGCCAATTTAGCACAGTTTTTTTTTGTTTTAAGCAAACAAATTGTTAGAGATCTAATGTAATTTGTCCAATTTTTATATTTTCAAATAAGTGTTTAGTTTTATTGATTTATATTATATAAAAAAAAAGTAATGTTATGAAAACATGCTTTCTTGCAATGTTTTCAGGTATTTTAGAATTCCCGTCGCGTTCGTGAGAAAATTTCAAAATTACTGACATGTCAGCAAAATTCTTACCGTATGCCAACCCTATCCGCGTATTACAGGGATTTACTGGGTCGATCAATCTTGATACTTGGAAAAGTTGTGGTCCTTTATACGGAACTTTTCCTTTTAACGCTGTTGCTCTATTTGTTGTCGTAGTTTACTAAGTATCGTACTGTGTTGTTTTCGTGAGTGCAAGTTTCTCATTATTATACTAGTTGTATGTGTGAATATAGGTACCTATTGATTACACGAAAACGGAAATAACAAAATAACCGTACGAAGGATAGCATTACGTCCGTCCTTTCCGCTATGTAAATAACTTGAATTTTATATGTTTCGTTTCTACATTCATTGTAAAATCTCGTTTATTTATCTATAAACTGTTAAATCAAGTGCCATTTGAGTTATTATATGTGTTATACTCTTATAAATACAACGTGCACATTGTTAAAATATAAGTCGCTTGTAGTACCTACATTTAATCAAGGTCATATGTGTATTGTCAAGTTCAAGGTTTAAATACCCTACAATCTACATCACAGTACCTTATTGACAGTATTATTGATTAAACAAAAGCAAACGTTATTATATACAATTGCTATTGTTTCACTGCTTCTATTATATTGATACGTAGTAGGTAGAACATATAAAAAATGAAGTCGCATGTCATACAAAATTGCCTTTCTAAAACGTTTTTATTAGCGTGTGTTCGTCCACCGTTGGGCATACGCCTCTCCAATTTTCTTCCACACAGAGCGGTTTTCTGTTTCCCTCTTCCAAACTGACCCTGCTATGTCTTTTATATCATCGAACCATCACCCTATGAATTTATATTTTTACCAACATAAACTATTCCCGCTAATTATCTATTTAAAAATAATTGTCATAGGCCCAACAAAGTTTTGATTGGATATATTCTATTTGAATTTGTGGGCGCGGACGTTGAGAACTTCACAATAATTTTCAGGGTTGCTGCAACCATATATTATATGAACAAAATGAAATGAAAAGGACGCATCTCCCATAGAACTTCTATGACAGATGCGTCTTTTTGAGTTAGCAATGGCAAGTTTTGTCGTATTATATGAATCGTATCTTTTCCCTTATACTACTCTCAACTGTGTTCATACCCCTGTGTTACTAACTTGCATCCATAAAAGTCACATTTCAAATGCACATGAGCATACAAAGCTAATCGTGCGTCCACACCGAGCAAACAAGTGCATCGTCACGATTCACAACGACCACAATTATTAACCCATTATTTTGTCACCAGGAACGATTACTCCTGTCAGTGCTGCCACAACACGTCGCCATGGAAATGAAGAACGACATCATATCGCCGGTGGAGGGACAGTTCCACAAGATCTACATACAAAAGCACGAGCAAGTCAGGTTAGAATGATTAAACACCCAGCCGAGCGAATGCCGACTTTATGACAATGGCTAAAAGGCATTTTTGCTGTCTTAAGTTTTACTTGCAGGCTATATGAATTTATCGTGGGAGTAATAATAACAAATACGCTACTTATTCCAGATGAAATGACATATGCAGCTCTTTAAAGATGTGAATATATTATTCACTATCTGAATGTCACGTATAGAATAGAGTATCAACTAGAACTGGTACTAGAAATATGTACAGTCGCCATCATATATTTCAGAGCGCTCACGGTACTCAAAAATATGTGAGCATGTACTCAACTACATGACATCTACTCTACAGGCCTAGGGTCAATACCATAAAACTTTACAAGCATATAATTCTAGATAGTTGACTACCTCGGTCCCCACCTCGGACATTAGGTGATCTTGGTCGTTTTTCTTTGGTATATGACATCTAATATTTATAGTTGTAACTACTCGTATTTGTATGAGAATTTATACAATTTTGTAAAATTGTACGCTTGTAAAGTTTTGTGGGATAGATCACTGGTCTGCTTTGTGAATACCCTGGCCACTTCGATATATCTGATGGGGATTGTACTTGTAATATAATAGCAACTATACATAGTTGACTACTACCTAATACTATACATAGTATTAGGTACTTCTCCCACTACTCTGCCAAATCGACATACCTGTTACACGTGTTACTGTTGTTACACGGTAGTTCATAGACTTTATGTCATCGGAGGTACTAATGTAACGAATATTTATATGCACATAAATTCAATCTTTACCTGCTTCATGCATTATCTACGTGTATAATATATTCCAATGACATATTTGTATAAAATAAATCACAAAATAATACCAAGACGCATCTATGCGAATGCGACGGTATTTTCTTACGAAAATGTTAAATTTGATTAGATTTTATCAATACATAACAGTTTGGACAGAGAGCCAACGGGCTAATCGACTTTTAGACCGACACAATTGTGTCCGGTAATGCTGTAGATTTATTAATGTTTTAGAGAAATTGATTAACAATTTTATGATATGAGGACGACAAGGACATGATGCATGTACATCATGTCAAATGCAAGTTTACACTGATGCACTTTTCTTTCAACTGTTTCTAATTTTGAATATAGTATTAATGGACATACATTTGTAATGTAAGTTCATCAAAAGTAACGCAGGACACTGTAAAAATTGCGGTTTAGAAGTTTATTGGCTCAGTTACGCTCTTTACCTAGTATTGTATGGTGATTGGTTTGTAGCTTTCACATATCGCATCAATTATACACGCAATGTGTATTCCCTATCTATCCGTGATTAAGAAAAACTTTTCGTATTTTATAGATACCATATAAATACTATAAAATTAAAATTTTGGGTAACTAGAATTAACTACATGTTACTAAGTAGCAAAACTAGCAAATACCTACTAAAAATCCATGATAGTATGTACATCTCTATAAATATTCTCCTGCGAGTACATTATATTTATCTAAGTAATAATGTTTCGCAGAATACCCAAGCTATTGAGGCGTCGAGTTCCAGAAATTGGCATCATATTCATAACAATCTCAGTTACTATGTATTGTTCTATGAACGGAGGATGTTGCATTCACGCATCAAAGAGAGCAAACAACCGAAACGTAAACTACGATGCGTTTTTGCATGAGCCATCAACTCTATTGCCAAACATTGTAATCGATAGTACTAGTGACTCACGATTTTGAGCGGAATGAAACTAAGTTATTCTGAAACACAAAACACGTATTGCGAGTTACTTCGTTTTCACCTGGTCCAGGGACGTACATATTTGCGCAGTTACTTGGCAAGGGTTAAATAGACAGTTATTGGACGAGGCAAGTGTACCTACTCGTAAGGGTATGATATTGAGTACTACGTCGGTAGTACGGCTTTCGGTACCTGTATGTCTATACAGTAGGTGTGAAGGTGGGGTAAAGGTTAATCCATTTGGATCAGTGTGAGAAAATGTACGCATACTAATAAACTAAGGTCTCGATACGAAAATAACTATCGTAAGTACTTTTATTAAACCCTCGGAAAGGATTTTGATAAAAAACCGTAATCACCACATTATACTACTATTTTACCCATGGCTGTGGATTAAATCTTGATTTCTGTACGGTCATAAGAATTTTTTGTGTCGCTATTTTATGAAAAGCGGCAGGATAAAGATAGTCTCAGAAAAATGTTGGCTTTTACAGAGATTTCCTTATCTCCAAAATCGAAGATAATATGTTTCCAGAGAATAATACATTTATACGATTTCCCCCTTGGGAACGAGTATTCTTGGAGAGCTTGACTCGAGTTTCGCAATCTACATATAATTACGCTGCGTAACACGTAGTTTAGCTACATCTCGTCAATTAAAGTAAACTGTTGTAACTGTAGGTTTTAGGCAATTACATCCGTTTACAAATCGTCAAACAACCGGCGTCTGTGAGTACGTGTCTTACAGCACCTACTTTGCAATTTATTGGCGGTAGAGTATCTTGAACGCTGCAGTTTTGGCTGTGGTCCAAATTGAACTAGGAACGGTCCTCTTCAATTGAATAGACACTAGACTTATGGTGTAAAGGAACCGGATTTATTAGAGCGAGGGCTTTTATATCGACAGTAGACATGATATGGAGATACATCAGATTTTACTTGTGTTTTGGCGACGTAGTGGCTATACATTTAATAACGTACCGATAACACCGGTTTTTGGTAGGCCGAGGAGACTTATAGGGATCTGTGCGACTATAGGGTTCGTTATCATAAAGTAATTAATTGTATTTTGGTGTGCAATAAAGAGTATTGTATTGTATTGTATTAACCCATACTATTGATATTGGATATCGGCGGGGATAGTGCAATACCGCGTAACTACCAAAGCAGATAGGGTTTAAATATCAAACAATTGACACTCAAATTGACCGTAATTGAATTTGTTAGTTACGCGGTATTGCACTATTCCAGACGATATTATGTATATCGTCGAGGCACATAAAAAAGAAATGTGAAAAATTATAAATTATTTTTATACATGTCACATTTGTAGCTTTTCTAGCAGGATTCTTTTTAGCTCAGTACAAATTTCATCAGCCTGTATATAAAAAAGTTTGTAAAACAAAACATTTTGCTAGGTATGGTTTTTTTACCTGTAAACGCCAATTATCATTAAAAGCTATGGATGGATTTAAAAACCACTTTCGCATATCAGCACGGGATCAGGAAGCTAGCTGCCCTCACTGGCCAGGTAAACTATTTTCATCTATAGGTCTACTAAGTAGGTTCTTATAATAATGTAACGTTCCTGAAATTTGCCAGTCTGGCCTTCAAACCTCGCAATAGTCGCAATCCGAATTAAACAAAATATAATAATGATTCGGAAATAATTTACAACTGGCAGTTTTGGTTCGTTAGCAATGAAAGCTTACGCTTGTACCCGTTTTGGCAAACAGCCGCGCCCACGCAAGTGTTTCAAAATACGATGGTTACCTTCTTATTAATACCGTTGACCATATTTACATTAAAGCGAAACCAATTATGGTTTGTTTTGTAAATATTCAATTTAAAAGACAATTTTAATATGTACTTAACGATTTCGCGACTCTTTTAAGTACTGTATCAATTTCATTTTAAGTATTGTTTGTCAATTCATCGTTTACTATTACATGTTATTGTTTCTTGTGATTTCATGCTTGTAGGAAAGGATCGACGCAAAAGCCATCAGCTGTTAAAATTGAGGTTATCCGCTGTTTCCCGAACTAATTGTACTGCATTATCGGCGGCAGCCACCGTAAGCGATGTGCTAGTTAAGATTACCTTATCAACCACTAATTACTTGACTCTTGATAAACAACACGTTATTGTTATTTTATGGAAAATGCATATTTTGCAGGGTATTTACTATTGACAATATATGGTGCTTGACAATATTATACCTACTGGCAAATCAAATCAAAATCTTTTTTTCGATCTGTCAAAACTATCGCTTCTATGAAGATTTATATGAAATGCTCAAAAAAGACGAGACGTTCGTATACTGCCAAATGACTTACTGTTTTAAGTTCTTTATAATGTATTAAATATAAATTCTGTACTTAAATAACTGCAATCTACATTTAAGTAGGAAATAATTTCTTCGTGTATAATAATACACATGCATGCATAATGTGAAATAATTTATTTTGACTACAGTAATCATCCCTATTGTACCAAATACAAAAATAACCACATTAAGAAGTGTCTACATTGTCAATAGAACAAAAACAGTGTGTACACAACTCCACATGTCCGTACCTATATTTGTTCCGTGTTGCGCGGCTGATTCAATGTTAACGAACCTTGGGTGAGTTTGGCAAGCGACAAGCTTCCAAGTTCCATCACACATATAGCACTAGCGATTTACATCTAGCGGTCGACTCATGGGTTCTGAGGTGACGGACGTTCTTAAAAATACGTTAGTATTAATGAGCTCGTAATATCACTATGAGGCTGTAGCGGTTTTTACTCAATATTCAATGCTTTATTGACAACTTTAGCATTGGGTGACGTAATAAATATCTGCGTTGCGAATCTTGGCTACAAATTCAACAGGGTTATTAAATTGTCTTCTATTTCCTTATGATTTATTTTATTCATTTTTGCTTATAATGATTTACGAACTTATTTTTTTGACAAAAGCATACGATCACTTCACGACTACTTTGATACCTACATTGATAAAAGCTAAGCTTGGATAAAAGCTAGTTCGCAATATGTAATACTTTGCGGATACATCAAATATGTATATGGGTTCGTTGACCCACCTCGCCCGACATTGTGTGTTCCAACTCCAAGACATCCGATAAACGTCAAATTATTGTTCATAATAGACCATTGATAAGCTATTACATTTGTTACACTTGACTGGAGTACTAACATAACACATTACGCAAGTCACAGATTGAAATAAATGTCATCGTTTGTCATCTCCGTTGTATCGCATTTTACTTAATTTAATAGCTATTGATATTGCTATCTACACGACGTGATTCTGTATCACTAAACTACATAGTACCTATATAAAGCATAGTCACTTTCAGCTATCTGTTTTTAATGTGGTTTTTAGGTTTCCGTAGTAACCTAGGAACCCTTATAGTTTCGCCATGTCCGTCTGTCTGCCTGTCTGTCTCTCCGCAGTATGGCTCTTTGGCCGTTACTGGAAATTTACAATTTGGTAATAGGTATACATATTAATCAGTAATCACGCCGACAAAGTGATGAATAAAGTATAGGAAATTATTTTTTTCGGGTACTTCCCCTATACTTGTAAAGTTGGTATTTTTTTATTTTACTGTAATACCATAGTGTAAGGTATAGTTAAATAGTTCTTTTAAAAATAATATGCATGGGTGACAAGATAAGGAAGTTTTTTTTCTAAAGTCAATATTTTCGGGGAAAACCGGCCCAGAATAAAAAAAATGTGCCAAGGTAGATATAATTTATAAAATAATTATATTCTCAATCATTAGCTGCAGAGGCGTCAGTTGACAACTATGATAATTCAAACTGAAAATGGTACAATATCTAAGTTCTGTATAAATGTTTTTTTTCAGGAGCTATATTAGATTATGCATTTCTATTACGTTGAGTAGGTAGGACAGGCAGAAAAGCTACTTCTTCTACGAGAAATCTAAGTTACGTATCCGTAGATAGGTACTATTACATTGTTAAGTTCAGTCGTTTCTCACACGTAAACAAACATTCTTCAAAGAACTTACACGGTGCAATTAGACTCCTATTTACATTGGTTCTTAATATTTTTATGACTCTTTGTTTTATGATTTATGATATGATTCTACTATTACGAGTGAGAGATTAGACAACTTTTTTTGGTGCTTTATTTGCATTTACCGGTTAAGATTAAGAAGCATTCACTGTTTTGTTTAATAAGAGGCTGTGCTTCTTATATACCTCTAGCTCCTATTTCGGCAACGGAGAGCTAGCACTTAGTCAGCACACTGCTACTTTCGTATACTATTCTAAATATAAAAAGTGCTTAATTTGTACCGTCGACTCACAGCCAAATGCTTTCCGTTCTATAGGCCCAGTAGAATTGAAAAAATCGGAAAATCTCTTTGGCAGCCGCTTTCATACGTACATTTGCCAAGAAAGTCGTAATACTTGACAAGTTGTTGTGAAGTTTCCTCGATGTTACTGCCAACTGATCGCCTGTGGTGAGAATAATAGGGAATGTGACGCAAATGGCAGAAATCGCAAATTTAATTACCTATTATGTAAATTATTTTTCCTAACTAGTGCGCAAAAACGAACTTTGCGCACGCTTCGCGCGCGGTAATTTCTGTTTTTGACGCACTTGTTATGAAAAAAATCGTCCCTTACACGTGCCAAAACTTTTTTTAACTCGGGTGATTGTCGCCCTCGTTTCACTCGGGCTCCAATTTTCACCGTCGCCGAAAAAAAGTTTTCCCGCACTGGTTAGGAAATGTACTATTAATTCGGCTCGGTTCAGGTTTCACTACGGTTTTCCGGTAATATCAATATTATTATTTAACCCCTGGAACGCCGCTGCCATACAATTGCTTGTTGATTAATTACTTTAATTATTTTTTATAATCAATTCAATTGGCTTGTGACGGATTTGTCACTAGGCAGTCTAGGCACTCCAGGGGTTAAAGGTACTTTCTCAGTTCTGAATATTTAGGTATGACTAACAATAAAACTCGTTTATCTACTTTACGAACCGAATATCTGTTATAACATTTGAATTTATAAAACGCTTCCAATTTCAACTTTAATGATCATTGGAATTGGCAGTCGTAATTGAGTTCGCAACAGTTTAATTACTTCAAGAAAAGTTACCATTGAATAAATTATTTGTCAAATCACCCGAAAAGCGCTCTAACGCATTCTCGTGTGTTTAATTCAAGGGTTAGTGGAGATGGAGATTATCAGTCATCATAATATAAATCAATAAATAAAATAAATAAATAAATATCTTGGGATACCTTACACAAATGGACCTAGTCCCACGGTAAGCTCAATTAAGGCTTGTGATGTGGGTACCAGGCGACGATATATATAATGGATAGATAGATATGTACATATAGGTACTTAAATAGATAGACAGCCATGACCAAGAAACAAATATTTGTGATAAATAAATACACAAATAATGCCCTCGCCGGGTTTCGAACCCGGAACCTCCAGCTTCGTAGGCAGGGTCACTACCAACTAGGCTACGGAGGCTGACACGTATAGAAGTATAGACCTACTAAAATACTGACTTGATAAATATCTGAGCAATAGACAATCGGGGTTGTCTTCCCTGCGATCATAATCAGTTCATGGATCAAACTATTAGGAGCATTTCCACTCTACGATAACTCTTCGGGCACTTGGTGAATGGTGACCGCAGAATCGTTGTCGTAGTCACAGAATTAGATTTGGATAGAAGAAACAAGTTCATTCATTTGCATGGCGGACGAGCGTACCAGATTTTGTACTGAAGTTGTGACTTGCCTATGATTTTAAATATGTCTCAGGCCCTCGAGTATTCATATTTTATTGTGTTGTTGGAATTAATATTACTTAAGGAGGCATTATTAATGTTTTTGTTCACTTCAACTTACAAAATTTGACGCCCGAAAGCTGCAAGCTGCGATTAAAGACGGACAACTCAGTGGATTTCACTGAGTTCATTTGACACGCTAAGTAGATACGTTTGCTTGATCAATGGTATATAATATGAAATCTGTGGTCGTAGTGCTCTGTAATCGACTGTGACACAGATATATGTGATGCGCCTCCTCAAACGCATAGTGAATCATAGCGCGTATTTAGTATCGGGTCTATTTGCTCACTGCCTCACTACATTGTTTAGAGGTGATGTGATGGGATGATACACCGGAAAACCTTATTGTGACTGTATAAACAATACCATGTCGTGAATTATTTAGGTCTACTCACGCTAGCCCTTATGATCACTTGTTAAGTAGTAATTGTTTTTGTAATATTTTACGAATATTTTATTGTTGTTCAGTTCAGTACAAAAAAAATCTCTTAAATAGGTCATACAAATTTGGCATTTCAAGTGAGCTACAGTAAATTTATATGCACAGTCAACAAAAACGTGGTTTGCCACTTTTTAACTCTAAATATTTAGTGGTAATAAAGATGAAAAGTGGTAGACAATTTTTTTTTGTAGACTGTACTGGCAACATATATATAGATATCTTATAACCGTAAACCACATATACGCCAAAGCTGTTTTTTTGTTCAACATGCCCTTACCTGTTTACAACAAATGTACTTATAAATACAAGGTCGAGAAATAAGTTGCTAAGTTGCTTTAATATGAACGGGCGAGAATATTTGATTCGCGAGGTCGTTTAGAGATATGAGGCCGGCAATCCCTGTTCCATTTACATTTGACAAAATGAAATATGCTCATTCATGGCCCGAAGCGTCCTCAAAATGCCCGGCGTCTAGTCTGCAGCTCTGCATCGTGATTGGTTTCGCACAATTTCTCATCCCTTCCTTTCTTCTGCGTATCAGTCAACCGCGTCGCGTTGCAAGCTAAATCGCACGTCGGTAGCCTCAAGTGCAACGATCCTTTGTTTCCCGACTCCGTATCGGCGCGTGACACGACTACCGCTCAAAATACCAAGGCTTAAATACCATTTTCCTTGATCCTGGTTAAAACAAGCGAGACGATCACCTGAGACATTTTACAAAACTTACCGATGTTACGCAACTACAATTTTACGATTTGAAATTTAGATGACGCTACCCACCTACCTAGGGCCATTTGCATTATGCATCCCAAATTAATGATGTTGGTTGATAAAAATATTCCATTCAAATACAGTGTGGGAGTATAGATGCGTGTTTTACGGTACCGGTATGCAATGGTGCCTATGTACCTAATTGGTATCTTTACGGATGATAGACGGAGCTTCTGGTTTCATTTCGTAACTATGCTGTCCGGCCTGTCTGTTCCTTTCCTCCCACATTGTATATTGTCTCCATCGTTGCTTAAGCATAACTGTACAGTCAACCAATTTTAATGGAACCCTAAGCCATTCAGGAACCATGTCAATGTAACTTCATAAATGTGACGTTTCACGGTCAAAGGTACCTTATGGTCGATATAGAGTTACGGGCACTTCAATAATTTAAGCTATCAATATCAAAAATAGTAGATTGTACAGCAAGGGAGATATAAGATAGATATCCATCATGTCTAAATTGCCTATGCAAGTATGCTGGCATATTCGAAAGCTTCTCGAACCATATTATTAAATTATGGATCTATACTTTTTCATCAAGTTTTTATTTTCATTGACTTGTATCCCGTCTTCCAATATAATTCAAGTATTCAACACTGTCTGTTACCGTAAAAAAATGACAAGATAAATAGAAGGAGTCACTTTCGCTTTTTATTAGTTATACTTAAAAAAGTTGTGTTCTACCTGGTGTTTAATACAAAGCGTGGATTGTTTATTGAAATGACTAACAGTTACATATACGATCATAGATTAAGAGGCACTGCGAAATGTGAATGCTTAATAAATATTTACTCCGTTTGGGATGGAAATGATTCACCTGTGCAGTGTTTGGCATGTTTCCAAATGTGTACCGTTAAATAAACTATTTTGATTTGATCATTAAGTATGTAAACAACAACGGAGAGTTATTTTATTAATTATTCGCAATATATGAAATCTAGAAAATAAAGACTGTTTCGTCTGCCTGCGACCACGTGCGTGCAGTCCCTTAAAACGTAGCATAGTAAGTATGTACTAACTATACAGGGTGTTCATTGAGCCACTTATAACCTCTTGCACACGCCGTATATATGTATAGGTACTGAGCAACTCTTAGTATGGGAATAACTCCGAAATTGGGAATAAAACTTTATTAATTTTAAAATATTTTTTTAAATATTGGTTTCGTGATCTCGACATTTTGTACGGGAAAGTGACTTTTTTTTGTTATTTCGGGATTCGTCCCATACTACCTTTGGTTAGCATGTACATACGGTGTGTGCGCTCAGGGAAAACTGTACCTATTAGTTATCAGGGCCCGTAATTTTCGATTCGATTACGTTAATTTGGCGTCATACTGCATAAAGGATGATTTTACATAATTATATTGTTTTGTTAATATGTAATTTTGTTATATTTTATGAAACAACTCACAATAGTTTCAAACTCAAAAGGGATCAGGACTTCCCTAACCTTACACATCACTGATAAATCAACTAATATAATAACTCTATTGCTTTTTTAAAGAGATCTCAGGAGGCAACGAAAACTGACGCAGACATCATTTAAATTTTCTTTGGATTTTACTTTACCAGTATCTAGGTACTTACCTCGTTTTCTCTGTCCGCTGTATAGTCGGCAAACAGGTTTCTTATCCTTGTTTGCGTTTAATAGCACAGCCAGTGATAACTTGCTTAATCATACTAACTAGTATCGCTTGAACTATATACTAGACCGTTTCAAACATCACTAACTCAGTAACCCACGAACCACTTCTTAGTTAAAGTGTGGTATATAATACTAGACTAGACGACTACTATACCATTCACCAGCGGAATCTGAAAAAAATGTAAACAATCATGGCTGACTTTCAATAGAATTTGTTGTCATTGACACATATCGTGAAACGCGTTCGTAGATTTATTTTTACATGAATACTAATCAATATATTTTTAACTAAACATACGAACTCAGGTTTTATGTTGGTGAAAAGACCAAAATGATGTTCTAAAAGGACGTGATTATAAAATAATCCAAGTTTTTAGGTTTGTTTATTTTTTCTTTTTTTTCTGGCGGACAGTATACAGTTTTAACTCTGATCGTCCTCTCTTTATATTGCTGGAAGGGAAAACGTTGTGAAAATATCCATTAGTCGAATATAAATATTTGATTGGATTGCTAGGTGCAGTTGGTAGTTTCCTATACCGTTTAGTAGGTAGGTAAAGTTTCGGTTTCGAAAAGAAGACTTCGTTTCGATTCTGGTGTTTAAAAACAAAACTTGTCTAAATTAAGTACTCTAATCGAACATATACCTACTGACCATGAGATTGTCCCCTAAGCCCTAAGAGACTCTAGGGACTAGTTTGTATAGAAAGTGAAGGCACGTGAGGTGTATGGTTATGCCTTGCTGTAAATGTAATAAGTTATTCTCACAAAGCATGACATGTTGCGATTAACGGCTCGATATACTTAATCGTGTCACAACCATCAAACATTAATGACATATCATATTAAAAGTTATAAGCAAGTTGAGTTCCTCAATTATTATTTATTTTCAACTTGCCTGCAGAGTTATAAACGATCACGAAAGTTCTTTGTCTTTCTAAATAGGCCTTCCTTCTTTATAGAGTTAATATTTCATGGCTACCCGACCGCTATACAATGTCAGGATAATAACGGGTTGTTTCATCCGGAGACCCGTTAAATATTTGCATAAGACGGAAAGAAAAAGATTTTCCTGTCAACTAGATAAGATGTTGATCCTCAACGCAAAATAATAAGGTATTTTTATATTCATCGATAATAACATGTCAATCAAGTGCTTCCGGCAAGTGGAGGTCGGAGGTTTACTGGCTGTGGCTTATCCATAAATTAATATACCGATAGTCTAAAGACGGCAGCCACGTCCGGCAGGCCAGACAGGCAGCCCTCAGCCCGAAATGACTGCCATGTCATATTATCGGGGAGGGAAGCCCTTCACTGGCTATTAGGCGCGTCCAATCGATGTGACTGACGTGACGTGCCGCCCTTTGTTCATCATATTACTAGCCAGGCTAATCCATCACAAGCTTGTTTAGCCAGGTTTCTTCAATGGTGACTTAGAACCTTAAATATAAATATTTAAGCTAAAATGGTCATTAATATTATTACTTAGTATGACTTAAAGGGCATTTTCATTTCTAGGAACACCCAATTAGCTTAAATTTCACAAAAAAATAACTTCGATGTCAGCTTTGCAACGACAATTAAGCATGAAATGTTTACGTAAATCCACTTTATTCGTTTTTTTATATTGCATGCATAATACGCGTATTGTTTCTGGATTAAATGATAAAAAAAGATATTTGTTAATATTTAATGCTTAATTGTCGTTACAAAGCTGACATCGCAGTTAACTTTTTTGTTAGAGTTAAGGACATCGCAGTTAACTTTTTTGTTAGAGTTAAGCTCATTGGGTGTCCCTAGAAGTGAAAATGCCCTAAAACGGGATATTTACATGGTCAATATCCTATTTTTAGTCATACAAATTAGAACCTTAAAACTTCGGTGGAATTGAGGTTATTATTGTATGTCAATTTGTAATAAATTACTAGTGTAAAATCATGACAATTAAGTACAGTGCTCAATGTTTTTGTTGGCCGATCGCTTCAGCCATTTTCTACAGAAATCGTTCTGTTTTCAATTATAGTAGCATTGTTCCACACTTGTTTGTCTTTGACATCAAGTAATCAAAATAGAGCATCTATACATTTTACACACATAGACGACAATAAATAGTACAAATTTCATAAAGGTGGTTATTTTATATTTTTTATTAGTTAATACATATCATCTATGGTTTGAGATTTTCGCCACAGGCACTGGATATATTTTAATTTTACTTCTTTTCTCTAGAGTTAGTTCAGAAAATGAATGGGCGTGCTTTGTTAGCAGACTTAATTTTTTTTAAGGATTCTGAACCTTTACTCTTTTTTGGCGGCAACTTCAAATTTCCTATGGGCAGCCTACTCTTCTTACGTGCTTACATTTTTTTAAATTTTTACAAGCTGGTTGGCCATATTATACCTACGAATAGAAGTACCTAGGTACTGACCACAAACAAGCACACCTAAGTTTAATCAAAATAAACTGAAGTTATTTTACTCTTATTTAGGAGTAGAAAAAGTTGAAAAATACGTAGGTTTGAAATTATATGTGGAAAAACGAAATCAAATTAAATACACTCATTAACCGTTTTGAAAACTTCAGTTTAGAAATATACTACTCGTATACATAAAACATAAAATGGTCACTTTTAAAAAAAAATTAGGAATTACCTACTGCCGAATCCCAGAGCTTTAAGCGAATATTATTTATAATATATATACATTGTACTGATACGTCCATCTGCGACGCATATGGTCTTCAAGGTAAAGTGAGTAAACATGAGCAAATCTATCTCTGGCTATCTGCCATATCTCAAAAATGCGACAAGTCCGACCAAATCGAGTATTTATGTAGATTCTATTTCACCATTTTCGTGGCAGTATTTAAAAGGCGAGTCTTTGTCTCAGATATGTATAAGATACTTCTTTCTTCTTCTTCCGTCCCTGCTCCCGCTATCTGGGGCTGGATCTCCTCGCACATTTGCGCCAAGCTCACCTCTGTCCTGGGTTGTGGATAACAATAAAATACTAGTAAATATTATATTATAGAAGAAAACGTTCTCTTATTATGAAATCACTTTTAACAGAACCGTATGTGATTATTATAATATGAAACTACCTACATAAGTAAAATGCACTCACTAATTGAATAAACTATAAGCTTCATTAAAATGCAATTAACTAACCAATGTTGACATTCCTTGCGTGTGTCATAACAGTTGGGTGAGAGAGTATTTATATTGAAGTCAAATGGCAGTTTATATTTCTTTAAACTCATCATAAAACGTTGGGTTGGATAGCATCGGTATGCTGGTAACCGACGTTTCAAAAGCCAGTCATTTTCATGTCAGCATGTTACCTGAATATGTCGATAAAAATAGCAGATACTCGTAAAATATTCATCACAACTTCATATACGTACGTATTCCTACCTATTTACCTTGACATTGATGTTCAATATTTACCTACCTACTCACTTGTATATGTGTAAGTAGGTAGGTTTTAAAGTTACCAGTTTTATTTAATATATCCACATAAATAATCAGTGGAAATGGCGGGCGGGCGTTAAATACCCCACCATCTGATTTTTTTTGTCGAAAAATACTATTGGTGATGCGAAACGGAAATCGGGATATCCTGCCTCACATTCTGGATATTGATGTTCGGAAATAGTTACATTCATACCTAGTGAGAGTTTCATCACAAAATACGGGAGTCGCGTCATGTTTGATTAACACTATAAGTAAATAATACGTTGTGATTCTGTAAAATACCCTTTTTAACCTAAACGTACATAATTGTTGCCCGTTTCGTTGTGGCTTAGCCTCATTAAAATAGTTTCTTCATGACTAGACTTATTCAGTAAAATAAGAGATAGTAAGTAGTTTGCAGGAAGTTCAGCATATAAGAAAAATCTAGTTAATACAATTAATCTATATTTACAAAAGAAGAAGCTTACTGACATATCAACGCACCTACTGACATACCGCTGGTGGCTGGAGACTCCTTTGGCACGTAGGTTTCTTTTATGGTGTAGGGGAATAGTAAGGAAGGATTTTTCAAAAAGGGTGAAATGCGGTCCAAACTTCCAAAGTTTGTATGAAGAAAAAAGATTAGTTGGATTATTTTCTTCTTTTTTCGTGGTGATATTTATTTCAGAATTAGTCGTGGTTCCAGGATCAAAATTGTCAACATAATTTTGCTTACTGTGCCTAACTAAAATATTACTCGAAGACCCACCGCCATCCGCAAATAAGAATTTCCCGATTCTCAAGGGGTATATTGCGCAAGGAATTCTTTTGTGAGGATTTGAACATACAAAGGAAGTTTTACTGTTACACGGCCAGAATTAGCCTTGATGCCATTTCGTGGGCATCTTATTGAACACTGTAAACATACGTAGGTGCTGGTTGTTTCCCCCATATCGATATAAATAAAAGTAAACCTATTTACACAAACTGAAACCGAAAGAATGAAAAAAAATCAACGGTGGAAAAACGACACCTAATAACCGCAACTTTGTTTATAAATTGTTTCGTGTCATCGGCATCATAAAGGTACATTTTGTATGGCTCGTTAATATTAACAAATGGGTGTTGTTTCCATGACAGGTCAGTAAGCCTGGTTTCAGAATCTTATTATTCTAATGCAATTACCTTTCCGTGGGTTGCTTGTGTGGTCGTTTAAAGGGTGCGGGTGAGTGACGTCACGGCCGGGAGCCGGTGCCTCGGTGATCCGTTTAGTTTAAATGGATATTCCGCTGATAGGATTGTCTGACTGTCTGACTGCTGTCTGGATGCATTTGTTGTATTTTAAAGCTACACTTCGACATCAGGGAAATAATGTTGACGTTTCTTGTATTACTTTTAGAAAAAAAATAAACCTGAATTCTCGTCTAACTCGCTTTCTGTGTGTATCCTAGATGATTATATAGTGAATCATAAGCATTGTATTATACTTACATACTTACTACAACTCGGCTATCTACAAAACTAAACACGCCTACGCATAGTTCGTTATATCTAGTTCTGTTTTTTAAATGTTCTTGCGTCAATCGACATCAGGCAGGTAGAGTTTAATTACATTTACATACTTAATGCCGCACGTAGCCAAATCTTTTATACGCTTCGCTATTCGACAATCAAACTGATGGCACTAGAACAATTGAATTTGCCACGCGAATAGGTTGTTACTTCCACTTATTTTTGGAGGTATCTTTGGACTGGTGGGAATCAACGAACTCGTATTACGTAAATGAGTTTTTGCGTGTCTCCGTGCAATTGTTGTTGCTCAGTCGATTATGAACAGTTTTTCGCCTATATATAGATCTGGATATAGACGGAAATAGTACATTACTACCGAGGCCGGGAAGTGACTGGTTGCCGGCCGAATATATGTAGACGGCCGAGCGAAGCGAGGCCGGATAGTATTCGGACGGCAACCCGTCACTTCATGGCCGAGGTATGTATAATGCTTTTCTCAAACGTGCAATGAAATGAAACAAAAAAATGTGTCTTCTTTTTTTCTAAGAAATTATAAGTCAACTACATAACTAAGTCTTTGAAAAACAACAAAAGTCAAATCCGACACCGACACCTCATTTTTTTTTAAGATTGATCTGTTTGAAGGTTGCAAATTTTTACTTTTAAAAAGCAAAAATTAAAAAGCGGTATTAGACGCCGCGGTCGGTTGGGTCCAATTAATCGCATGCGGCGATTGGGGCCGACGGATTGCGCCGTATAATACTGTCTTTTAAATATTATTTTGAGTAGTTATTGTACATTTATTTTAAATTATATAATTTAAATACCTAATTATAACTGCAAAAATTTACCAATCATTTTTTTTTATACTAATATTACTTACAGATAATTACTGGCTAAAAGCCAAGATGCCAGGTCACAACCCTATGTCAAATGAAAATTAAAAAAGAGGCACTTGCCGGCCTAGGCCGGCAAGGAGGTACTTCCCGGCCACTTTTTAGTCACGTAACTACAACATTTCATTGCATGTTTGAGAAAAAACGTTTATAATCTACCGCGTTAGAGTTAATCGTTTCAATTACGACCTACAACCTATCCATACGAAAGAGTACCCTTAATTGTTTTCGTGTAGAATTTTAAGACGTTTTTAAGCACCTTATTATGCGTATAAATTTAAAAATATTTACAGCAACATGAACTAATTTAATAGTGCGTAATACCCGCCTAAATATTGTTTGACGCCAAGGCACCGATACTCCTAGCCTAGGTATGTATAGGTATAGGTATGGGCTTTTATAAAGCAATTATGTGCACGTCAATTTGAAGCTTGTCCCAGCAGATCGGTGTAACATAATACAAAGGCTACCTATGTGCCAACTTTGAAGAGCTTAACAACACAACAATTTGATTAAACATTGTATGCCTTTGAAGAAAATAGAGCCTTACATGCAAGTATCGCCAGTGCTCCGGCAATGCCGGCATCTTTTTATAACGGATTATACACGAAACCACTTTGGTGTTCGCAACCCTGGACATAAGAGGATTATAACATAGCTTTTCACAACATTAACGTATCGTGAACGAACCGAAACAGAATTACGCTTTTATGTTTTGGAACGCGATAGAAAATACGCCAGAGGTTTAATTGTAACGACGTTTCGTGTTTACAGAGAACAAAGATGACGGGCGCGAGATGCCCATTGTTAATACCGCTTCTGTTAATGTTGGAAAGTAAAAGGATCAAAGCGGGTACACAATAGAGGTGCTTGGTTGTAAGAATCACGAAAGCTATTCGCAATTGTCCAAACTGTATGAGAGCCAAAGGTCAGGTGTGTTATCAATGTAACAAAGAATCGCTGGGACCGCGATTTTCTTCCTTATTTGACTCCGTATAACCATTTGTTATCATCATATTACGGCCTGGAATAAATCAGCAGTCTGTCCGCTCTGTTCCGAGTATTTTAATAGCACGGCTACAGACTAAAGAATTTTGCTTAATCGTTATTAATGATACCGTTATAATTTGGGCCGTCGTCGGTAGCAAGTGCTGAAAGTTGAAACTTTTTAACGGCGAATTAAGAAAAGGAATTTCCTTCAATTGATCTTCGTTTCCTTCCCTACTGGGTGGATTTACTGGACAACACCTAAAAATTGCACAGTTATTTTACCCCAATCCTTACTTTAACAATTTTGCAATGTAATCCTTTGGTAATAATGGGAAATACCTTGATGATTTAATCAACAATAAACGATTTTATATATTTATTGTTACACCAGGTGTAGGTTCCATAGTTATCTTATCAGTTCCTTAATTCTTTGATGTGCCCTTCTTGCAAATTAAGTAGTATGATGCGAAAAAAAAAAGTGTTATCATATCATAAATTGACAAGATTTTTGTCATATGAACTACGCGCGTGGATAGAAGTAGGTATGCGCCGTATGCGGGCTACATATTCACCTACGCTGGCCTACTGCCACAATATTCGAAATTCGTAAATTTCGAGGTTTTCTCTCAGTCAACGAAGGCGTCAAGAGTGTTAGAGACAAATCCTCGAAATTTGCGGATTTTGTAGTTAGGGTTAATCGATAGGGCTGCTGGTCTCGCTTCCCGTCGCCCGCCAGTTCACGAAATTTTTATTGACTCATAATATACGCTTTGTAAGTTTATTATGAATAAGAGAATAAGATATTCGCCTTGTGGTGACGACAATAAAAATACATTTGTCACCACCCCAACTCCTCCTGCGGTTGTCGTAAGAGTCGACTAAGGAATTGAAGTGTCACTGACCATTATTTGATAAAAGATTGATGATTGTCAGCATTGTCATCATAGTGGACACATTACTGCGATTGCCAATCCGCTTGTCCAGCGTGGCAAATATGGGTATTTACCTCATAATATATCTCTATACACATAGTTAATAGGAGAGGCCTACGTCCAGCAGTGGACTATCATAGGCAGATTATGATGATGATGATACGCTTTCTAAGTTTTTTTTATGAATTAAGGGGTAACCTTCTGTTACAGCATTCTGTTCGCGGACATCGTGGGCTTCACGGTACTCGCATCGCAGTGCAGCGCGCAGGAGCTCGTGCGGCTGCTCAACGAACTCTTCGGCCGGTTCGACCAGCTCGCCAGCGTAAGTTGTCCAAATTTTTCCAAAAGTCACTATTCCGAATGTGAAAAATCACCAACACTTTGTGGAATTTCTAGTTACTTACTAGCTAGCGTTACAGGTGAGGTGAGGCAAGTGAGGAAAAAGTGGCCAAAATTTTTTTTCCTATTATTTTACTGTTTGTATGGTGGTGACACTAAGGAAAGTTTGAAAAATGTATACATATGGAAATCCTGGGACATTTTGACGCAGGGCGTTATTTTTTTGGGTGCTGATCTAGCTTCTGTCAATAAAACTTATTAACATACTTATTATTGTCTTCGTACATCGTATGCTGTTGTTGACACATTGATTTGATATGATTTGCTTGCGGATATGTGTTCGGTAAAGCGCTAAAAATAGTAATCACCAGGCGAATCTGGTGAACCGGATAAAATATCTGAACATACATTCTAACGCCATGAAAATAGAGGCTGTCCGGATGTTTGTGAGCACCCTGGCCTTTCTGATTTATCTGATGATTCTTCAAATTCAAGTTGGTAGTTCTGTCAGCGCTGTCAGCGGTAATAGATAATAGTAAAAGTTATAATATACGCACTATGTTTTATAACGGTGGAGCGGTTTAATTAAAACAGTTTGCTGAGCTCGCATTTGATTCAAATACAAGGACATTATCCGCCCGCCTGATGCTGTGCTGTAGGTATTGTACAATTTATAACACCTAAAAACATTCATTACTGTGCTAGAGACTTGAAATCAATGTGAAATGTAATTCATCCTCGTAACAGGCTAAATAAATATCTTGAGACATCTTACACAATATAATAACACACACACACAATTAAATAAATCACACTTAATACAATACACAATTTAATAGAATGACAGCGATGTTTATTTATTTCACATCACATAAAACACCTTTAGTCTAAACTTTAATCACAATAAAACGTCATCTTATCGACATGCCACGCCGCGGTCATTGTTACTCATAAAATATACAACCGCTAATGTTAACACCGCGAATCCATTAGTAAATCGAATATTTAATCGAACGCAGCATCCATCAGAAAAATTGAACAAGGTCCGTACAAAAATCAAGGTTCACGCTTTCGAACACCCTAGATCAATAAGCATTGAATTACTTCAGAAATAGCAGCTGCCGGAAATATGAAAATGAAATCATTATTACAAGAGAGCATTCGAGCTACCACGTCGTCGCACCGACACTCATGAATTTTGTACTGCGAATACATTGTAGGCCTTCATAAATAACGTACACATTTTGATTGGTCGATGGCATGTTGCTCCATAAATATTTCTGCTTTAAACGGAATGCATGAATGTGCTATAATTTAACGTTTACGTGTGCTATCAAAATAAATCGTGTTTTGGTAATACAGGTAAAACACACGCGTTGGGGAGGTATTCGTATTTATTCGATCCTTTTTATGACATACAAAATAATTATAGAAGTTACGACCGTTTACCTAACAAAACAGAAGAGCATTCAGAAGACGGTAGGAAATTCGGATGTACGAGTTTTACAAACATTAAAATGAAATTAGATTAGAATTCGGCCGTGTCGGGTGTCGTAAGAGTCGCTAAGGGAAGTGTCAATTACCATTATTTGATAAAAGATTGATGATGGGCAGCAGCGTCATCATAGTGAACACATTACTGCGATCGCCAATCCGCTTGCGCAGCGTGGGCGATTATGGGTATTTACCTCCTAA
>JALPQI010010202.1:0-54725 GCA_025490895.1 Thaumatotibia leucotreta | reverse complement strand
GTGATTCAGGCTCACACGCACATTAGCACGTTACTTTATGTAGTAATAACTTGTCACATCCTGTCAAACGCTATTCAGAGATCTTCACTTATTCTAGTTCAAGCCTTTTATTACAGAGGCAAATTCACATGTAAGAACGGCAAAAAGATATCGTCCAGAAATCTGTGCGATGGTGTGAAGAACTGCGGAGATGGTTCAGATGAAACGCTAGAGTCCTGCGCAGGACGACGCTGCGCACCGAACCGATTTCAGTGCGAGTACGGCGCGTGCGTTGATGCTGGCGCGGCGTGCGATAAGGTACCCGCTAAACCTACTTTACTCAATGTCTCAAACCAAATAGACTCGTGGCATAAACTGGTGACGCCGGAGGTAGAACAATTAAACAAATGGATTTATTTATGAAATTGCACTTAGGGTCACCAGTTGTCTAAATTAATTTCTGTTTAATTGAATTAAAAATTATATGAGCATCTCGGCTCCACGGCCCCATGGTTTCTACCGCAAACGCCGCAAATATGTGGTTGGTTGTCTACCTTCCTAAGGCCCAAGGTCCTTCCTACAGCAATAATTAATTTGGTCTATCAGACCCAACTTTTTCAACGGTTGTATAGTCATAGCATACCACAGTCTTACCAGTAGGACTTATTACAAAAGCCGACATCTGAGCTAATCTGACGTATTTAATAAAAATTACTTTTTTTTAATTAAATTCAATATGTCCAAAAAAGAATAATAAAATGATAATAAATATGCTCCAAAGCTGTTGGTGGCATAAAAATACAATAACGTTAAAATAATGTGATCTTAATGTTTGGGGCTGGACGAATATAAAACAATAGTACTATTAGTAGGACCGTGGTTCGCAATGACTAGGAGACAAATTTCGCCTTGTGTCTTAGGAGGCTACTTAAGAGTATGCGTTCCTATTATTTTGACAGGATGGTAGTCAGCAATGTGCGACGGATCCGACGAGTCGGAAGAACTATGCAGCACAATCAGCACAACAGAAGTGCAGACAGCACACATGGAAGTGCACATGGAAGTCACAGAACACAGTTTGCCTAAGCCTGCCATATTGCAGACAGAAGTGCACACAGAAGTACACACGGAAGTCACGGAACACAGTTTGCCTAAGCCCGTCATACTGCAGACACCCACCGATACGTTAGTTTTTATAATTACCTGGTAACCTCGCCAAGTTTAGTTTTGAATCTCCCAACTATTCAATGTACAAGTCGCAGAACATTTAAAAAAAATCACATGAGAATTTTTAATGAGAAAATTCTCATGTGACGAAGGTCGACAACTAAGCTCTCAGCCCACCTGATGGAAAGCAGGAACTGAAGCAAAAGGACAAAGCGATCCAAAAATCAGCTATGCGCTGCCTGATCTGAGAACTTAGATGGATTGCCTCTATCTATACCAGTAATTACACCGGCTATCTTACCCCCAAACCGAAACACAGCAGTGCAAGCACTTCTATTTAGCGGTTAACGGGTAAGACGGTGGTAGCTATAAGGGCGGACCCTGCACGAGGTCCTACCAGCCTACCACCAGCTAAATTCTCGTTGAGATTAGGGATTATTACGGCATGTTCGAAGTGTCGACGCTTCAAATTTGGATATTTGAATTCTACTCTAGTGACAAACGGGTCTTAATCGCGTAAACTTACGTTTAATTATATCCTGACGTTTCGGGCATGACGTTACACCCGTGGTCGCAGGCAGACTGGCGAGAGAATGTATCAACACCTTCGAGCTGCGCGGGTTTTTCGAACTACCCGCACTTGATCTTGATTATTCACTTCTAGGCTAGGGTTGTCACTAGGCCTACACACAACACTCACAACATCCAATGGCTTAAAAATGGATGTTTCACCATCAAACAAAAACCCGCGCAGCTCGAAGGTGTTGATACATTCTCTCGCCAGTCTGCCTGCGACCACGGGTGTAACGTCATGCCCGAAACGTCAGGATATAATTAAACGTAAGTTTACGCGATTAAGACCCGTTTGTCTGTAAAATATGAGTGATAATCGTGAAAGTTTAAATCAATATACGAGTACTCTAGTGACGTTATCAACTTATCAAGGTGCCAAGGAAACAGGCCCTAAAAGCTTGGCAATGAATGTGCTTGGCTTTGAAAACATTCCCAATTTTGAAATTTGCTACTCCCAACTATTCAATGTACAAGTTACAGAATATTCCCATAATTATAATAACATAAACGATGATCTTTTCACGTAAAGTACTTTGAACGAAAGCCATTTGCGTGCTGGACACTTTCTATCAAGTGACGTAGACCTGACTTCGGGTCCTGTAGGCTTATAATAAATAATCGTTTGTCGTTGTTGCCGTCAGGTTCTAACAAGTATGTAAGCGCGAAAGTGATGCGTAGCACGATAAATAGATAAAACGGGATTTTAAAAGAAGCCTGGATAATAGTAGCATATAACATACTGTATTAGGTTGAGAGGTTTTAGATTATATATTGATTTGTGATTAGAAGCTTTAGAAGGCTGTGCTCAAGCACCAACTTCTACTTCCAGATCGCCAAAGCCAAAGTGCATACTACCAGAGTACCCAAAGCACGGTTCTTACTTTACGGTATCTGCGGATGCGCGGCCGGGGCAGGTTTTTGACTCCGTGGCGTTGAATCTGACATGCGAGGGTTCATACCGCCTGGACGGCGATAGCGTGCTTTTCTGCGCAGACGGCTATTGGAGTGCTGACATGCCGGAGTGTAAGCGTGAGTATTAATTTAGAGTAAGTAGTAGTCCTTCAAGGTGGACTGACACCATGAAGAAAGCTTGTGGTTCCATGCAGATGGCTGTCCATATGGCCCTAGACCGCGTCAAGTGGAAGAATTTCACTGTTGGTCACGATCCTCAGCCATGAGGGACCGACTGAGAAGAAGAAGTAGTCCCTTAGCCGTGTAGTAACGGCAGCAAGAATACATTTTTCACCACCCTAACTCTTCCTGCGGGTGTCGTAAGAGTCGACTAAGGGATTGAAGTGTCACTGACCATTCTGTTTTTGATTGAATATGGGCTTATCCGTGCGGTGACGGAGTAAGAATACAAAAATCACCGCCCCTCTCTTCCCGTGGGTGTCGTAGGAGTCGACTAAGGGAAATACTGAGTATCCAGCTTCTCAGCCGGTGGTAGGGTATTTTTACTAGTACCCGCCTGGTTGGCTACCACCGTACATTCGGTGTAAACGCCCGTGAAATGACTTACCTTTGTGTTTGCCGTGTTTCGGGGTCAGCCGGTGTATTTACCAGCATCTAGCGGGCCAGCAAGGCGGTGGCAACTAACAGGTTACTGATTGTCTCCTGTTCGTTGCCGCCGCGATTTGGGCTCTACTTTTCACTTACGATCAGGTGGAGTGGAGCCACTTTGTTGTGCCAACGTTATTTTTATTGGGTCGGCAACGCGCATGTGACACCCTGAGGTTACAGGCGCCCATAGGCTACGGTGACTGCTTTCCATCAGGCGGGCCGTATGCTTGTTTGCCACCGACGTGGTATAAAAAAAAAAAAAATAACCAGCATCATCATAGTGGACACTACTATATCTAGAGAGGACAGAGATAAGTGGCGCAAACTGGTATTAGCCGGGAGTAAAATCCATGACGATGTTTGGTTTAAGACACTCGCTAGTAAGCGCGCCAAGCGTCATCAGCGCGGCACCGGTTCGCCACAGGCCCACTACATCTGTCAGAGTTGTGGTCGTGTTTGTCGCTCCCGTATTGGCCTACACAGCCATGAGAAATGCTGTCTCCCCTCCTAACACTGCTTCTATGGTCTGATATAATAGACTTTCATCGGACAAATCACGTGTAGTTTTTTGGTAGTCTTTGCGGTACAGCATTTTTTTTAAACACTAAGTATAACCAGATGTCAAACCCTGCACTAAGTTTTGAAACTTGGCGAATATAATATCTCGTAGTAGGCGAAAAGTTTTTACCCCATCAAGTGTGCTTAATAAAGTACGTAAATTCAAGTGGTGTTAAAAGGATAACTTAAGTTTGCAATAAATTACACGTCATATTGGTTAGGGGGGGGGGGGGAAATATCAGCAAGTATCACCATGGGGGATGGGAGGGTCTAAAATAGGCCAAAATCGTATGACATGATTAATGGACAAGCCCTGTACATGTTCAAAATCATCAATCTGTATCATGTTAAAAAACTGACATGAAAAATAAAACTTTATCTCTCCAAATCGTATTGTCTTGTATGTAAAATAAAAATACATATTTAATCACTAGAAATAAATGTACGTTAAAACTATCTGTTCCTCGTCGGAACAACGAACATGTTCTTAAACCCTTTATTTTCTTTTCAAGGCTTTTGCAAGTTAACCCAGCATCCGAGCGTGACGTATACCTGCAAAACTACCGGGCCCACTATCCTGAGCGGCGAGCGTAAATGCAAGGAGTACGAACCGAGCGGCACTTTAGTGATACCTCGATGCAACGACCACTACTACTACAGCGGTGTTCTCATGCACATGAACTGTATCGATGGATCATGGGACTACGTGGCTACCTGCCAACCAGGTCTCACAATCATTAAATGAGCCAATCACGTTTTTGGGTGAATATCCGAGCGTTTCAACCGCCTTATTTTGGTGGCATCATTTTTGCAGAAGTTTCTATTCGTTACAATGTGCTAATTTGTCATTTGATGGAGGCACGGAACCTTATACAAGTGTCGAAGTATAACATTGAAACGTTTAGTTTAGAAACTTGGGCAAAAATTATGCCACCAAAATTAGCGGTTGAAACGTTGCCATGGCTACGTTCACTTCAGTCATATGTCTTTAAAAAATGTCTTGACAGTTACGTGGTCTTTCCATGGTGGGTCACCCAATATTCATGTTAGTAGAGCGTGCAGCTTACTTTCTTCTAGCAAACTATGCCACTTTTGTCCTCTAGGTGACATGACAAATTAAAAAAAAAAACGTGATTTGCCCAAATAACGAATTACAAAATAAAACTCTGATTATATCGAGATATTGTCAAAAACGGTTTTATAAAAAGTAATTTTCTCTTAAAATAGACGGAATCCGGCAAACTTCATATATTTTTAACTTCAAGTTTGTATAATCATATTTATTGTCAAAACTGTACAATTTATATACATAGATTAAATCTAACTAACCTACTTAACCTAATCTATATCTAAGATTGGCCCTATAGGCACTTTAAATTTGGTCAGAAATACGCTGTTTAAAACTTTTCCCTTTCCTCATGGGCATCCTCATGGGCAATGTACCCATGTGTACTTACAGATGTAGTGCAAAATCCTTTCTCTTCGGCTTTTCACGGAAACATCCGTATTCATATTGCCGTCACAATTAACTTTATAATAATACTAGCGACCCGCCCCGGCTGCGCACGGGTACTATACCTTCATAAAAACTTTCCTCTTGAATTATTCTACCTATTAAAAAATCTCATCAAAATCCGTTGCGTAGTTTTAAAGATTTAAGCGTACAAAGGGACAGAAAAAGTGACTTTATTTTATACTATATAGTGATAGTGATATTGCTCTGAAGCTAATTGAGACAGGGAGATTAATTCGGGCGTTTCCGTGAAAAGCCGAAGAGAAAGGATTTTGCACTACATCTCTACAGTAGAGGCATCGTAAGAAGTCGTTTTTGACGTTTGTTTGCACATGAAGTTCTGTAAAAATTTGACAGTTGGTATAATGGAGCAAATGTCAAACTTCATTGTTGCCTGAACGGAATAGTGATGTTACTGCTGTTGCTGCAATTTACCGATACGTCAATCGGAATAAATAAGTAAACCTTTTTTTATGGAGGTACGAATAATTGCTATAATAGTAGGTACGCACATATTTTCTAAAAGTTTGTCATGGTTTCGACAGGTCCTCGCGAGCCCGTGTGCCCGGTGGATACGCGGCTTTACAGACTGTGTGGAACTTGACAACCAGATAAATGTCATAATTGTTATTCAATTCAATGTATTTATTCACATAAGCTAGTATTAACACCAAATCACTTACTAGTTACATCATAAAAATAAATAAAAAATTAAAATTATGTTAAAATAATAGTAAGCACATAATAATTACAAATTCAATTATAAAATCACATATAATTTTATTTTTCGTAGAATAATAATTTATATACCACTACGTTATTTATCACCTAGATGTGCTCTGATTTTAATAAATGGTTTTAGTGAGTTTATATACTGTATTTACGGCATTTCTCTATTTGGCATATCTACATTGCACTCTGAGCTAGCAGCACGCAAGTTTGCCAACGTGGGTTGGGAGTGGTTTGCTATGAATTTTGCTTATAGAGGTCACGTCCTATCCGTCCTATAAAACATCTTACCTAAATGCGACTTTACGTCATTATGACGTCACCGGCTCCAAAGTTTCGCTGCCTGCTAATGATTCTAAGTAAGATTACCAAACACTTTTTTAATTCGGATTACCTAACACTTTTTTAATTAAACTTTTTCAATGGCAAGTACCAGATCTAACGCCCTTTCGCACTTGACTGAAAATTTTACGGCGGTAAAATCGAGCGTTTCACAACACTATTGTGAGCTGTCAAAAACGACTTCTTACGATGCCGCTACTTTACACTCTGTTTGAACTAAGGAAACCCTTCGGATCCAAGAAAGATACAGAAGCCTCGGGCTACAACGGTGGCACACGATAAAGCAGGACAGCAGTATTACCTTCGTGTGTTCGAAAGGGTTTTTTAAGTTCAAACGGAGTGTAGATTATATTATTATAGTCTTTCCTCAAACATGCAATGAAATATTTTTGTTAAGTTCCTTATAATAGGCTGCGAAGTATGACGTTTCAGGTGCGCCTAGGACAAGAGAGCGGTAATGGAATTTAATACATATCTTCATGGCCTAGGCCCGCAAAGTGCTCTTTTTAAATTCCATTCCACATAAATTTGTTGCACAGGCATCATGATTTTCTGCCACTATAGTATTGCAATACTATGCAATATGCATTAAAAAAAACATTTGTAAATGTTTGAGAAAAGCACTATACATACCTACTAGGCCTGAAATGCCCGCCTCAGACCTATCAAGTCAGTCTACTTATATCTACGAGCCCCGATGCATATGTTCTCGTCCAGTTAGACAGTTTTTCGAGATTATCCCGTTCATCCGGGGGAAAAGGTTTAGAGACAAAACCTTCACTATTCAATAGTAGTACTAAAGTAGTTTCTTTGAGTATAAAATATTTGGACTTAATAAATCAGAATAAAAAAAAAAACTATTTTACGAGAGGTATTTTTTAAAAAAAAATCCACAATTTTTAATTTTGTAAATAATCAATGAATGTAAAGAACGCCATTAATATTAAAGACGACATGGTACACCTGATGCACTGCGAATTTTGCGTCAAGCTTGTAAGCGCGGAATTACGGTGGTGAACGAAAATATAATTTAGACCCTGGTTTGTTAAAATCGATTTATTAAACAACAAAAGCGTACTTCAGATTGTTGTGTCTCTTGAAATGTAGTACATTAACCATGACTAACGTTCATACAATTTATCATTAGCATAATGTGATCATTTTTAAAATATTCAAAAATTTAATTCGAACTAGACGAACTCCACTGCATCGGGGCTCGTATATGTCTTCGGCTGGCAACCCCTTTCATCCCGGCCTCTATAGTAACGTCAGCCTCCATAGCCTGGTGGGTAGTGATCCTGCCTACGAAGCTGGAGGTTTCGGGTTCGAATCCCGGCGAGGGCAATATTTGTGTATTTATTTATCACAAATATTTGCTCCTTGGTCATGTGAGTGATGTCTATTTATTTAATTATCTATATTTTTCTATCTATTATATACATCGTCGCCTAGTACCCACATTACAAGCGTTAATTGAGCTTACCGTGGGACTAGGTCGATGTGTATGATATCCCAAGATATTTATTTCTTTATTTATTTACAGAATGCGGAACAGTGACCCCCAATGGTGATCCCCTTGTAATCAATGGGGCCAGTGCGAAGCGCAATGAGGTTCCGTGGCATGCTGCCATCTATAGTGCAAGCCACTCACCTCGCAGGCAGATCTGTGGTGGTACGCTGGTTTCCTACACAATCGTTATATCAGGCAAGTTTTGAAACAGAATGATTTTTTTTATGGAATAGGATGCAAGCGAGCAGGCGTATCGCCTGATGGTAAACGATCACCGTCGCCCATGGACATCCGCAACACCCGTGGTTTTACAAGTGCGTTGCCGATCTTTAAGATGGGAATACGCTCTTTTCTTGAAGATCGTAACGGTCTGGAAACACCGCAGGCGACAAATCATTCCAGAGTTTAACTGAATGATGAATGAATATAAAAACGATACTCCTGGAGTATGTGTGGCTGCTCCCGCGTTTCCGCTACTGCAGCTGTAGACGTTGCTTTCCACGATGGTGGGATGGTCGTTGCACCCTCATTTGGGGACGGTGGAGAGAGGCTCTTGAAGTAAAAGGACTTTGCGTCGAAATGGGCCAAAAACCAACAGAGCTGGAAGCTGCATATGTACTTTATTTCATACTACTAGGTGGTTATATGAGTAAGGCGTTCTGCGGGCACTCTCTAAGTAAATCACTGTCGGCCAGACACCACTCGTCACAGTATTTACTCTGACTAAAATACAAATATCTCCGTTTTGCAATGGAATTGAACATAGTGACCATAGAATGAAATGAAATAAATGTATATACCTATTTAATGACACCACTTTCAGCTCTGTTGGTTATTGGTCCACTCTCCACACAAAATGATTGAAATGATTTTGGTGATAATGTTATGGTAAGGCGAGGCAAAGTTCGATATAAGACCTGAAAGGAAATATCGATGGAGATATAGGAGGCTGGTGTTTGGTGCGCGACTGATGGTTGTTATTTATGCACAAATTAGATGTTTCATATGAAAGTAGATGTTGGCTGCTGAGTGCTGAGCCGCAGGAGCATTCCATGAAAGCATCTACTTTTTGTCGCTTACGTATCATTATGGTAGCTACCTTAATAAAATGTGCTAGCCGCTAGGAAACACTGTCAATCTTAAAGCCTAGGCTGATTCTTTAATCCTCACTTAAAAGTATCCATTAGTTAAAATTATTATCATTCTTATCTAAGGTCATTTAATTTCTCAAAAATATTGAAAAGACAGTAACGCTTACGACACGTTTCCATGGAAAGTTTCAACCCCAAACGCCACAAATATGCAGATCTTTGTGGCGTTTGGGGTTGAAACTTTGGGGCCTAGTGGGAGCCAAGTGGGCGTCGCCTCTATAAGGACATTTTAAGCAACCCCAAACGCTTTATAGAGGCGTCGGGTGACCAGAGGACTGGCCAGTATTTCGCGCAGCATAGCAGTCCAACGCGGCAATGCAGCCAGACTTCTGGGCACTCTTATCTCCCCAGTATTTTTTCCTGTATTGTTTGGAATAAATTAATTCCCGGGATTAAATATGTTTCATTATCTGTAATGTCTACAGCTGCGCATTGCGTCTGGGGCAACGCGGATCTACCGATATCTTCATTATACTTCTCAGTCGCTGTCGGCAAACTATACCGCAGTTGGAACAGCGATGAAGGTGGACAGAAGTCGGAGGTATGTTACTGAAATGACTATTTAGTTTAATATCGAAATACAAGTCTGCTAAGAGCGCCATGTAAAACATCTTACGTAAGGAATAATATTAGACATTTTTTGTGCCTTTTTGCTACGTACAATATAATTGTAATACATTATTCTTCGCTAGCTGGCGCGCACTCTTAAGGGTCCTGCTCAACATTATAATCGATCACAATGATTAATTATTTATATTAACATTTTCTTGTTAGACGAGCTTTCGCTCTGACTTCTGGGTAGCAATGTACAAGTTGCAGAACATTCTAAAATTTGTGGGAATATACTCGGAAATTTCCTATATTTTCATGAGAGTTTAAAAGTAAGTTGTCATTGAGAATGTTTCCATGAACACTTATAAAAAAGTGTTATGAAGAATATTGTATTTCTCAATTGAGTAAACGAGGCATAAAATATACCTTAAAAGGCGTGCATGTACAACGGTTTTGGCATAATTAGATTGCTTGTAAGAGTTAATTAAACTGTCGAGAACATTATAAAGGGCGTCCCAAAGTTATGGGACATGAAGGGGAAGTAGCTTAAACATCGTAGATAGGATATTTTGTTGAAAGAAGACTTTATTTTATTTTGTAAATGAAATAATACTGCATTCAAAAGTTTTCCAAAAAAATTTTGCTTTTTCTAGGCATCGAACCTATGTACATACAAAAAATGTTTTTTGCCTAATTTTATGATGCCATTCGAAAGAATGGATAAAAAATAAATACATTTCTTAAGAAACATCGTATCTAAAACTAAAAGAAAAACCAAAAAAGTTTGATTGAAAATTGGAAAAAAATGTAGTTGGTTCGATTTCCGGGTGAAGCAAGTAATTTTTTGAAAAAGTTTGAATGGAGAATTACAAAATTTTAAAAATAACATAAAATCTTCTTTCATCAAAATACACTATCTACGATATTTAAGGTACCTACTTCCCCTTCGTGTCCCATAATATGGGACGGCCTGTATATAGAAGTTTCGTAACTTATGAAACTTCTCGGTACATTGCAAGTTCCGGGTCAACTAGCGGAAGCCTGCTACCAGCGTCTATATTTTCGAAATCTTATTCTCAGGTATCCGAAATAAAAGTGCCAAGAAGATTCATGGGTGCCTCTGCCAATTACCAAGATGATATCGCCTTGCTGATCCTCGCGTCTACCATAAAGCTAGCCTCCAATGTCAGACCAGTCTGCATTGACTTCAATAAGGAATTTGACGATCGCCAGCTCAGGCCTGGGAATGTTGGAAAGGTGGGTGAAAATGGTTACGGCATTTTTATTTCAAATGACAAACTGGACGGCGCAGCGTGGGAAGGCCCCCCACAAGATCGAGCGACGACCTGGTAAAGGTTGCGGGTGTCCAATGGATGCGGACTGCTCACGACCGTTCTTTGTGGAACTCTCTGGGGGAGGCCTATATCCAGCAGTGGACGTCAATTGGCTGATGATGATGATGATTTTTATTTCGTCATTCTCCTCTCGGCAAGTAAGTATTGTTTCAACAGATGGCATTGCATCGGGATGAAAACAGTATTGAATGTTATAGACGTTAGGAACGAAACAATGATATTTCATAGCTTATGCTTGGGGTTTCAGGTCGCCGGTTGGGGTCTCACCTCCGCGGACGGCAACCCCTCTCAAGTCCTCAAGGTGGCAGACTTCCCTTATGTGGACGTGGTGCAGTGCATCAATGATATGCCTTCCAGCTTCCGAAGTTATTTAACCAGCGACAAGATATGCGCTGGGAACAAAACTGGTGCGTTTGACGGATTTATCTTCGTTAGAAAATCGTAAACTGATGATGCAGTCCACGGGAATGTCGGATACGTGACGCCATCTCTACGAATTCGATCGTTACACAAAACGTGATTGGTTGATTTCGTAGAGCGGGGGATAGAACAGCGAATGCTCTTTTCGTCTGAATGCACCTTAAGAAAGTTATGAACAGGGATGTATGTAGAAAAAACCGTTATCCGATCCCGGGTTACAAATACCTATGTAAAATTTTTGGTATATCTTAATTTTATGGCTGGGTGTTTGTGGGTGAATCGACTTTTTTCTGTCTGTTATTACCATTGCTACGGTCGCCTGAGTCACGCTGGTTTTATGCATAATGGGGTGAATATTCACCCACTGAGCGTTTCAACCGCCAATTTTGGTGGCATCATTTTTGGCGAAGTTTCTAAACGTCTCAATGTTATACTTCGTCATTTGTATAAGGTAGGTACTGTGCCTTCTTCAAATGACAAAGTAGTACATACATTGTAACGAATAGAAACTTCGGCAAAAATAATGTTTCCAAAATTAGGCGGTTGAAATGCTTAGATAAGTATTCACCCAATTATGAGACTTAAACTATGCAAACCACATCCATACGCTTCGCCAGGTTATACAGAAGACCGAAGAATATAACCTGCCCCTCTGTTTAGCGTTTGTGGACTACGAGAAAGCCTTCGATTCGATCGAAACGTGGGCAGTACTACAGTCTCTCCAACGGTGCCAAGTCGACTACCGCTATATCGAGGTGTTGAAGTGTTTATACGAGAGCGCCACAATGTCAGTCCGACTCCAAGGCCAGAGCTCGAAGCCTATTCTGCTGCAGCGGGGAGTTAGGCAAGGAGATGTCATCTCCCCTAAGCTGTTTACCGCTGCACTGGAGGATGTCTTTAAGACTCTGGACTGGAGAAGGCTGGGTATCAACATAAACGGCGAGTACCTCACTCACCTTCGATTCGCGGACGATATAGTAGTCTTGGCTGAGACCTTGGAGGACTTAAGTACTATGCTCGTTGACCTCAGTAAAGCCTCCGAGCGAGTTGGTCTTAGGATGAACATGGATAAGACGAAAATCATGTCGAATTCCCATGTAGCACCAACTCCCGTAATAATCGGAGACTTTACACTCGAAGTTGTAGACGAATATATATACCTAGGGCAAACTATTCAGTTAGGTAGGTCCAACTTCGAGAAAGAGGTCAATCGTCGAATCCGACTCGGTTGGGCAGCGTTCGGGAAGCTACGACACATATTTTCGTCCAATATTCCGCAGTGTTTGAAGACGAAAGTCTTTAATCAGTGTGTGTTGCCAGTGATGACATACGGTACTGAAACGTGGCCGCTTACAATGGGTCTCATAAGAAGGCTCAAAGTCACCCAAAGGGCAATGGAGAGGGCTATGCTAGGAGTCTCTCTGCGTGATCGGATTAAAAATGAGACCATCCGCAGCAGAACCAAAGTAACCGAAATAGCTCTCCGAATCGCTAAACTGAAGTGGCAGTGGGCGGGGCACATTGCGCGTAGAACCGATGGCCGTTGGGGCGGGAAGGTTCTTGAGTGGCGGCCACGTACCGGAAGGCGTAGCGTGGGTAGGCCCCCCACAAGGTGGACCGATGACCTGGTGAAGGTCGCAGGAGTCCGCTGGATGCGGGTGGCGCAGGACCGGTCATTGTGGCAATCTTTGGGGGAGGCCTATGTTCAGCAGTGGACGTCTTTCGGCTGATATGATGAAACTATGCAAACATGCATGTTTCTGGTGTTAATAAACCCTTTCCTTGATGGGCCATCTACAAACATGGACTATAATATGCATGTTTGTATTACGGTCGCCTTAGTCACGCTGGTTTTATGCAAAATTATAAATACTTAATTTATACATTGTATAAATTAAGTAGCATAATTTTGCATAAAACCAGCGTGACTAAGGCGACCGTATCCATGGCAATAAAGTTGATTTACCCTTGTATTTATAGAGCATTCTCGGACTTTCCATATATTTCTAAGGTAGCTGTCATAGCCGTCACGTTTCCGACAAAGTAGACTTCATGGAATGCGCCTGAATCGCCTGATATATAATACTGATGTAGAGGGGTGAATATCTGAGCGTTTCAACCGCCTAATTTTGGTGGCATCATTTTTGCCGGAGTTTCTATTCATTATAATGTGCTTTGTCATTTAAAGGAGACACGGTACCTTATACAAATGACGAAGTATACATTAAGACGTTTAGAAACTTCGACAAAAATTATTCCACCAAAATTAGGCGGTTGAAATGGTCAGATATTCACCCAGAGGATTGTTATACAACCACTCTCTCTTCTTAATCGTTCCCCCATTGCTGAGGATCGTGACTCCACTTGCGGTTTATGAAATGCCTCCAACTGTTTCTATCTGTGGCTTGATGGATCGCGGTGGTAATGGGAAGGTCCAGCTGTTCGGATATCTGGTCTGACCATCTCTTGGGGATTCGTCCTCTAGGTCTTTTGCCCTCAACCTTTCCCGTCACCACTAGTTTTCCAAATTATCGAGCGATATGGCCAAAATAGGTGACAACCCGGTGTAGGCATATAGAGGACAGACGTTGGGCGTTCTCCATACAACCACATTCTTGTCTTATTGTTACACCACATCACTTCCCATAATTTGGAGGAGGTTGCATCGGGTATAGTAATATAATACAATTCTGGGGTAGACTTTGAAGAAGAGTCATTTAATTATACAAGGTGGAATTTGGTGGAGTTGGACGAGGGACCTTTACGGAAATGGGAGATAGTTAAGGCTATACTGAGCAACTTTTACTATGGGCCCAACCCCGAAATCGTAAAAAAAAACTTATCCATACAAAAAGGTACGGCATGTATACACGCAATGTATGAAAGTCATTTTTTTTTTACGATTTCTGGGTTGGTCCCTTGGTAAAAGTTGCTCAGTATAGCCTTAACTATCTCCCATTTCCGTAAAGGTCCCTCGTCGACTTCCACCTTGTATATTAACGCAGTTAGGCTAGAGCCTCGAGGGTAGCAATGTACAAATTGCAGAACATTTTCAAAATTGCGGGAATATACTCGGAAATATCCGAGAATTTTCATGAGAATTTAAGAGTAAGTTCTCATTGAGAATGTTTACATGAGAACTTATAAAAAAGTGTTAAGAATATTGTATTTCACAATTGAGTAGGTAAACAAGGCATAAAATATACCTTAAAAGACATGTAAATATATACAACGTTTTTGGCATGGTTAGATTGCTACGTGGGTCACTCGAAAATGAGATACAACAAAACTATTGAAAATATTAACACTATTTATAACACATCTTTTCAAAATACTCCCCGTCATTTTGTATACAAAGTTCTATTCGTCTAAACCAACTTTGAAAGCACTTTTGCCAGTCTTCATCGGGTCAGTGCTTCTTCGGCAATCGAAAAAACTTCCCTTTTATTTTTTCCTTCACTTTGGTGGCGGCCACCTACACCGTGGCCGCAATCGTTTCGGAAACCCTCATTGGGCTTGCTTTACAGGTGCAGTGGTCTGTAAAGGCGACAGTGGAGGCGGCCTCGTGTTCCCCGAGACAGAGCGTGGCGTCGTGCGCTGGTACCTCCGCGGTATCGCCTCCACCGCACCCGTATCGCCCACCGGCCACGGCTGCAACACAAACACCTATATCGCCTTCACGCATATTATCAAACACGATAGCTTCATTAAGGCGCATCTCAATGCGCCACCTTATTCAAATCGAATCGCCGATCATCAAGTGTGGTCGATTGAAAATAAATGATACATAGTGAATATTTGTTTTATTTCATTCGTAGCCAAGTTGGTAGTGACCCCGCCTATGAAGCTGGAGGTTCTGGGTGCTTAGCCAAGTTGCCAATCGCTAGCGCTTCATCGTTAATCGCAGCCAACTGTCTTTGTCGCACTAATATGAAAGAGTGACAGAGAGGGAAAACTACGTTATGCTACTAAGCGCTAGCGATTGGCATCTTGGCTAAGCACCCTGGGTTCGAATCCCGGCGAGGGCAAGATAGGGTGACATTTGTCAACTAAAATTCAGGACCGTTTTTAAAAGGCAATTTGCTGCGACCATAATATAACATGGATGTCTAACGCCAGCTTAAAAATGCCTCCAAAACCAATTGTGCCAAGATGGGCTGGACATGGCGCTTTTCTTCAGGACCGTTTTTGAAAGGCAATTTGATATGGCGTGCGGCTTCCATGTTTTATTTGTTCGTAGGACCCTCATTGGTCTATTGCAGGTGCAGTGGTCTGTAAAGGCGACAGTGGAGGCGGCCTCGTGTTCCCCGAGACAGAGCGTGGCGTCGTGCGCTGGTACCTCCGCGGTATCGCCTCCACCGCACCCGTATCGGCCACCGGCCACGGCTGCAACACAAACACCTATATCGCCTTCACGCATATTATCAAACACGATAGCTTCATTAAGGCGCATCTCAATGCGCCGCCTTATTCAAATCGAATCGCTGATCCTCATCAAGTGTGGTCGATTGGAAATAAATGATGCATAGTGAATATTTGTTTTATTTTGTTCGTTTTTCCATTGTGGAACTACATTGTCAGCCTCCGTAGCCTAGTTGGTAATGACCCTGCTTACGAAGCTAGAGGTCCCGGCGAGGGCATTATTTGTGTATTTATTTATCACAAATATTTGTTCCTTGGTCATGGCTGTCTATGTATTTAGTATCTATATGTATCTATCTATTATAATATATCGTCGCTCGGTACAGTCAAGGGCATTAATATATATACACTTCTCCATACTGATCCCTTACGAATGTGTCTATATATTAATGCACTCGACTGTACCCACATCACAAGCCTTGATTGAGCTTACCGTGGGGCTAGGTCGATTTGTGTTAGATGTCCCAAGATATATATATTTTTTGTTTTTATTTTATTTTATACATAAAGAAGAGCCTCTATTTTGATAAATACCTCAACAAAAACCCTCATTGGGGTCCTATTGCAGGTGCAGTGGTCTGTAAATTTAATTTGTCAACTAAAATTCAGGACCGTTTTTGAAAAGCAATTTGGTGTGGCGTGCGGCTTCCATGTTTTATTTATTCGTAGGACCCTCATTGGTCTCCTATTGCAGGCGCAGTGGTCTGTAAAGGCGACAGTGGAGGCGGCCTCGTGTTCCCCGAGACAGAGCGTGGCGTCGTGCGCTGGTACCTCCGCGGTATCGCCTCCACCGCACCCGTATCGCCCACCGGCCACGGCTGCAACACAAACACCTATATCGCCTTCACGCATATTATCAAACACGATAGCTTCATTAAGGCGCATCTCAATGCGCCGCCTTATTCAAATCGAATCGCCGATCATCAAGTGTGGTCGAATGAAAATAAATGAGACATAGTGAATATTTGTTTTATTGCATTCGTAGCCAAATTGCCAAGTAGCCAAGTTGGTAGTGACCTCGCCTATGAAGCTGGAGGTTCTGGGTTCGAATCCCGGCGAGGGCATTCTTTGTGTATTTATTTATCACTAATACTTGTTCCTTGGTCATGGCTGTCTATGTATTTAGTATCTATATGTATCTATCTATTATAATATATCGTCGCTTGGTACAGTCAAGGGCATTAATATATATACACTTCTCCATACTGATCCCTTACGAATGTGTCTATATATTAATGCACTCGACTGTACCCACATCACAAGCCTTGATTGAGCTTACCGTGGGGCTAGGTCGATTTGTGTTAGATGTCCCAAGACATACATATGTTTATTTTTTGTTTTTATTTTATTTTATACATAAAAAAGAGGTTCTATTTTGATAAATATCTCAACAAACACCCTCATTGGGGTCCTATTGCAGGTGCAGTGGTCTGTAAATTTAATTTGTCAACTAAAATTCAGGACCGTTTTTGAAAGACAATTTGGTATGGCGTGCGGCTTCCATGTTTTATTTGTTCGTAGGACCCTCATTGGGGTCCTATTGCAGGTGCAGTGGTCTGTAAAGGCGACAGTGGAGGCGGCCTCGTGTTCCCCGAGACAGAGCGTGGCGTCGTGCGCTGGTACCTCCGCGGTATCGCCTCCACCGCACCCGTATCGCCCACCGGCCACGGCTGCAACACAAACACCTATATCGCCTTCACGCATATTATCAAACACGATAGCTTCATTAAGACGCATCTCAATGCGCCACCGTATTCAAATCGAATCGCTGATCCTCATCAAGTGTGGTCGATTGAAAATAAATGATATATAGTGAATATTTGTTTTATTTCATTCGTAGCCAAATTGCCAAGTAGCCAAGTTGGTAGTGACCCCACCTATGAAGCTGGAGGTTCTGGGTTCGAATCCCGGCGAGGGCATTCTTTGTGTATTTATTTATCACAAATGTTTGTTCCTTGGTCGTGGCTGTGTATTATTTATGTACAGTCAAGTGCAAAAATAAGTATCGAAAGAATCCGTTCATAAATATGTTACGACGTTCTTATTACACAGAATTAGAGTGCACTGGGACATATTTTTGAACGTTTTTGTATACCCATTATTTTGTCTTCAACTGTACCTAAGTATCTATATATGTATCTATCTATTATATATCGATTTGTGTAAAGATGTCCAAAAATATTTATTATTCATATTTCGGCGCAACATCTTTGACAAATGTTTATTGAATATCGCCAATCAAAACTTTGATGGACCAATCACAACTATATTTAATGGCGATGTAAGTTTTTATTGGTTGATATAGAAATTAATTACTGTGATGCATTGAAGAGAGGGTGACATTTGTCAACTAAAATTCAGGACCGTTTTTGAAAGGCAATTTGCTGCGACCATAATATAACATGGACGTCTAACACCAGCTCAAAAATGCCCCCAAACACAATTGTTCAATTGTGCCAAGATGGGCTGGACATGGCGCTTTTCTTCAGGACCGTTTTTGAAAGGCAATTTGGTATGGCGTGCGGCTTCCATGTTTTATTTGTTCGTAGGACCCTCATTGGTCTTATTGCAGGCGCAGTGGTCTGTAAAGGCGACAGTGGAGGCGGCCTCGTGTTCCCCGAGACAGAGCGTGGCGTCGTGCGCTGGTACCTCCGCGGTATCGCCTCCACCGCACCCGTATCGCCCACCGGCCACGGCTGCAACACAAACACCTATATCGCCTTCACGCACATTATCAAACACGATAGCTTCATTAAGGCGCATCTCAATGCGCCGCCTTATTCAAATCGAATCGCTGATCCTCATCAAGTGTGGTCGATTGAAAATAAATGATACATAGTGAATGTTTGTTTTATTTCATTCGTTTTTCCATTGTGGAACTACATTGTGTATCAAGTCAAGTCAAACTATTCTTTATTCAAGTAAGCTTATTAATTTAATAACCCGGGGAGCATGACCCAGGGTATCTCATACCCACCCCTGTCACTTATGTCAATAATGACAAAATCTATTTTCCAATGACATTTTTTCACCTCATGCTTGCCGGCTTAATAAGCATTTTCAAATAGTCTGACACTATCAAGATAGAAAAAAAAATCTAATACTGGTTCTAATCCTACACCGTTCCTAAAAAAAACCAGTAAGAAACACAGGTGGACTTATTTTTTCAAAACAGTATAATAATACATCTTATTCAAATAACATGCATTAAATCATTTATTACAGAAATAAAATGATTTTATAGACATTGTTATAAAAAAGAGAGATAAATAAAGGATAATAATAATAAACAAAAACGATTCTTATTGTACAAGTTCACAATATTAATATCTAATTAATAGTGTCAAAAAAAGACTTCCACTTGTATTATAAGTTACAAGCGTTCGAGAAACCGGCCTCTGGTCCCTATACCACAAAACTTTACAAGCGTACAATTCTACAAAATTGTCAACTTTTTGTATGGGATTTGCAATAAATATAAAATTAGCAATTTGGTATGGCGTGCGGCTTCCATGTTTTATTTGTTCGTAGGACCCTCATTGGTCTTATTGCAGGTGCAGTGGTCTGTAAAGGCGACAGTGGAGGCGGCCTCGTGTTCCCCGAGACAGAGCGTGGCGTCGTGCGCTGGTACCTCCGCGGTATCGCCTCCACCGCACCCGTATCGCCCACCGGCCACGGCTGCAACACAAACACCTATATCGCCTTCACGCATATTATCAAACACGATAGCTTCATTAAGGCGCATCTCAATGCGCCGCCTTATTCAAATCGAATCGCTGATCCTCATCAAGTGTGGTCGATTGAAAATAAATGATACATAGTGAATATTTGTTTTATTTCATTCGTTTCATTGTGGAATTACATTGTCAGCCTCCGTAGCCTAGTTGGTAATGACCCTGCTTACGAAGCTGGAGGTCCCGGGTTCGAATCCCGGCGAGGGCATTCTTTGCGTATTTATTTATCACAAATGTTTGTTCCTTGGTCATGGCTGTCTATGTATTTAGTATCAATATGTATCTATCTATTATAATATATCGTCGCTTGGTACAGTCAAGGGCATTAATATATATACACTTCTCCATACTGATCCCTTACGAATGTGTCTATATATTAATGCACTCGACTGTACCCACATCACAAGCCTTGATTGAGCTTACCATGGGGCTAGGTCGATTTGTGTTAGATGTCCCAAGATATATATATTTTGACGTGACAACGTCTTATAAATTGGTTTGCCGGGTGACACTTCAAGAAACTGCGTTACGCTCCGCTCACGTTAATGCGCTCACAATGAGAGCGAGTGAGAGGCACGCGTCCCTTCCACTCGGGCATGGTTAGCCCGCCTAAGAGCGTTGTCACGTAAAACTTTCGCCCGTATACCGACTTTACAGGCAACCAATTTTTTTGTTTTTATTTTATTTTATACATAAAAAAGAGGTTCTATTTTGATAAATACCTCACCAAAAACCCTCATTGGTCTCCTATTGCAGACGCAGTGGTCTGTAAAGGCGACAGTGGAGGCGGCCTCGTGTTCCCCGAGACAGAGCGTGGCGTCGTGCGCTGGTACCTCCGCGGTATCGCCTCCACCGCACCCGTATCGCCCACCGGCCACGGCTGCAACACAAACACCTATATCGCCTTCACGCATATTATCAAACACGATAGCTTCATTAAGGCGCATCTCAATGCGCCGCCTTATTCAAATCGAATCGCCGATCATCAAGTGTGGTCGATTGAAAATAAATGATATATAGTGAATATTTGTTTTTATTTCATTTGTTTTTTCTATTGTAGAACTACGTTGTGTATCCAGCGAAGTATGTACGGTATGACTAGCGAGAGTGTTAGAAGCCCGACTCCGTGGGCGAGGGGCTTTTAATGACTCGAGTTTGTATTCCGCTTACCGATCGTGATGCATACAATGTTTTTCATCACGCTTGCGAGCATAAAGAATAGTTTTAAGACAGAATATTAAATAATATTTTCATCACACTTGCTTTCTAAGCGCGCCATTGCTTCCATGCATCACGGGAGTTATAGAAAAGTGAAATTGCCTAGGGAGTCATAGAAATGCTAGTACGACATTTAATAATATTTTAGCTTATAGATGCCCCCGATTGGAGAAACAGAAAATTTACAATTGTAGCACTTGTCAAATTGGGGCCTGTGGCCTATTTCTCGAAAGCTTGTAACTTGTAATACAAGCGGAAGTCCTTATCTAATTAATAGTGTCAAAAAAATATTTCCACCTGTATAACAAGTTACAAGCGTTCGAGAAACCGGCCTCTGGTCCCTATACCACAAAACTTTACAAGCGTACAATTCTACAAAATTGTCAACTTTTTGTATGGGATTTGCAATAAATATAAAATTAGCAATTTGGTATAGCGTGCGGCTTCCAAGTTTTATTTGTTCGTAGGACCCTCATTGGTCTCCTATTGCAGGCGCAGTGGTCTGTAAAGGCGACAGTGGAGGCGGCCTCGTGTTCCCCGAGACAGAGCGTGGCGTCGTGCGCTGGTACCTCCGCGGTATCGCCTCCACCGCACCCGTATCGCCCACCGGCCACGGCTGCAACACAAACACCTATATCGCCTTCACGCATATTATCAAACACGATAGCTTCATTAAGGCGCATCTCAATGCGCCGCCTTATTCAAATCGAATCGCTGATCCTCATCAAGTGTGGTCGATTGAAAATAAATGATAATCGAAATTGAAAATAATAATATTTGTTTTATTTAATTTTTTTTCCATTGTGTATTTCAAAAATCAAAACTTTGACCAATCACAACTATTTTTAAATGGCGGTTTAAGTTTTTATAGGTTGATATTGAAATTAATTACTGTGATGCATTGAAGGGTGACATTTGTCAACTAAAATTCAGGATCGTTTTTGAAAGGCAATTTGATGCGACCATAATATAACATGGACGTCTAACGCCAGCTTAAAAATGCCTCCAAAACCAATTGTGCCAAGATGGGCTGGACATGGCGCTTTTCTTCAGGACCGTTTTTGAAAGGCAATTTGGTATGGCGTGCGGCTTCCATGTTTTATTTGTTCGTAGGACCCTCATTGGTCTCCTATTGCAGGCGCAGTGGTCTGTAAAGGCGACAGTGGAGGCGGCCTCGTGTTCCCCGAGACAGAGCGTGGCGTCGTGCGCTGGTACCTCCGCGGTATCGCCTCCACCGCACCCGTATCGCCCACCGGCCACGGCTGCAACACAAACACCTATATCGCCTTCACGCATATTATCAAACACGATAGCTTCATTAAGACGCATCTCAATGCGCCACCTTATTCAAATCGAATCGCCGATCCTCATCAAGTGTGGTCGATTGAAAATAAATGATAATCGAAATTGAAAATGATAATATTTGTTTTATTTCATATGTTTTTCCATTGTGTATTTCCAAGCGAGGTATGTACGGTATCACTAGCGAGAGTTAGAAGCTCAAAAATGCCCCCAAACACAATTTTTCAATTGTGCCAAGAAGGGCAGGTCATGTTTCTTTTCTTAACACCGTGCATATTTCGGCGCAACGTCTTTGACAAAATTTATATAGAATATAGCCAATCAAAACTTTGACGGACCAATCACAACAATTTTTAAATGGCGGTTTAAGTTTTTATAGGTTGGTGATGCATTGAAGAGAGGGTGACATTTGTCAACTAAAATTTGAGACCGTTTTTGAAAGGCAATTTGGTATGGCGTGCGGCTTCCATGTTTTATTTGTTCGTAGGACCCTTATTGGGGTCCTATTGCAGGCGCAGTGGTCTGTAAAGGCGACAGTGGAGGCGGCCTCGTGTTCCCCGAGACAGAGCGTGGCGTCGTGCGCTGGTACCTCCGCGGTATCGCCTCCACCGCACCCGTATCGCCCACCGGCCACGGCTGCAACACAAACACCTATATCGCCTTCACGCATATTATCAAACACGATAGCTTCATTAAGACGCATCTCAATGCGCCGCCTTATTCAAATCGAATCGCCGATCATCAAGTGTGGTCGATTGAAAATAAATGATATATAGTGAATATTTGTTTTATTTCATTCGTTTTTCCATTGTGGAACTATATTGTGTATCAAGTCAAGTCAAACTATTTTTTATTCAAGTAAGCTTATTAATATGCATTTTCAAATAGTCTGACACTATCAAGAGAGAAAAAATCTACTAGGTTCTAATCTAACCCTACACCGTTCCTGAGAAGAACCAGTAAGAAACTCAGGTGGACTTTTTTTACAAAACAGTATAATAATACGTCTTATTAAAATAACATGCATTAAAGAATTTATTACAGAAATAAAATGATTTTATAGACATTTTTATAAAAAAGAGAGATAAATAAAGAATAATAATAATAAACAAAAACAATTCTTATTGTACAAGTTCACAATATTAATATCGAATTAATAGTGTCAAAAAAATACTTCCACTTGTATTACAAGTTACAAGCGTTCGAGAAACCGGCCTCTGGTCCCTATACCACAAGACTTGACAAGCGTACAATTCTACAAAAAGTTCAGTACTGGTGGCGGAAAAAATATCGGAAACCCTCATTGGGGTCCTATTGCAGGCGCAGTGGTCTGTAAAGGCGACAGTGGAGGCGGCCTCGTGTTCCCCGAGACAGAGCGTGGCGTCGTGCGCTGGTACCTCCGCGGTATCGCCTCCACCGCACCCGTATCGCCCACCGGCCACGGCTGCAACACAAACACCTATATCGCCTTCACGCATATTATCAAACACGATAGCTTCATTAAGCCTCATCTCAATGCGCCACCGTATTCAAATCGAATCGCTGATCCTCATCAAGTGTGGTCGATTGAAAATAAATGATACGTAGTGAATATTTGTTTTATTTCATTTGTTTTTGCATTGTGTATTTCCAAGCGAGGTGTGTACGGTATCACTAGCGAGAGTGTTAGAAGCCCGACTCCGTAGGCGAAGGGCTTTTAATGACTCGAGTTTGTATTCCGCTTACTAATCATAATTTGATACATGTACCAAAATACCCCAAAATCGTGTATCAAAGTGCCTCGTGCCATGTTTCAAAGTGCCCTGCCAATGGGGCACATTTGGAAAAATTACAATTTTTGTTTAGATTGATATATCTCAACAACAGTACAGAAATTTAAAAACAAAATGGTAATTTTGTATACTTCAATAACGGTGCTATCACCTTGGTGCAAAACAAAATTCTTTATAGTTCATTTTATCGGTTAAACTCAAGGTCAAAAAAAGGTGTTCGAAGCTGCCCCACTTTCCCCTACAATTCTACAAAATTGTCAACTTTTTGTATGGGAATTTATACAATTTTGTAGAATTGTATAAATTACATTCTTTACAAGCGTACAATTCAAAATTGTATAAATTCCCATACAAAAAGTTCAGTACTGGTGGCGGAAAAAATATCGGAAAACCTCATTGGTCTCCTATTGCAGGTGCAGTGGTCTGTAAAGGCGACAGTGGAGGCGGCCTCGTGTTCCCCGAGACAGAGCGTGGCGTCGTGCGCTGGTACCTCCGCGGTATCGCCTCCACCGCACCCGTATCGCCCACCGGCCACGGCTGCAACACAAACACCTATATCGCCTTCACGCATATTATCAAACACGATAGCTTCATTAAGGCGCATCTAAACGCGCCACCGTATTCAAATCGAATCGCTGATCCTCATCAAGTGTGGTCGATTGAAAATAAATGATACTAAGTGAATATTTGTTTTATTTCATTCGTAGCCAAATTGCCAAGTAGCCAAGTTGGTAGTGACCCCGCCTATGAAGCTGGAGGATCCGGGTTCGAATCCCAGCGAGAGCATTCTTTGTGTATTTATTTATCACAAATATTTGTTCCTTGGTCGTGGCTGTGTATGTATTTTGGTATCTATATGTATCTATCTATTATATATATATAATATCGTCGCCTGGGTGCTTAGCCAAGTTGCCAATCGCTAGCGCCTGCTAGCGCAATGTAGTTTTCCCTCTTTGTCGCACTAATATGAAGGAGTGACAGAGAGGGAAAACGACGATGCGCTAGCAAGCGCTAGCGATTGGCAACTTGGCTAAGCATCCTGGTACCCACATCACAAGCCTTAATTGTGCTTACCGTGGGCCAGGTCGATTTGTGTAAGATGTCCCAAGATATTTATTTTATTTTATACCCACATAAAAAGAGGTTTTATTTTGATAAATACCTCAACAAAAACCCTCATTGGGGTCCTATTGCAGGCGCAGTGGTCTGTAAAGGCGACAGTGGAGGCGGCCTCGTGTTCCCCGAGACAGAGCGTGGCGTCGTGCGCTGGTACCTCCGCGGTATCGCCTCCACCGCACCCGTATCGCCCACCGGCCACGGCTGCAACACAAACACCTATATCGCCTTCACACATATTATCAAACACGATAGCTTCATTAAGACGCATCTAAACGCGCCAACGTATTCAAATCGAATCGCTGATCCTCATCAAGTGTGGTCGATTGAAAATAAATGATACGTAGTGAATATTTGTTTTATTTTAATCGTTTTTCCATTGTAGAACTACATTGTGTATCAAGCGAGGTATGTACGGTATCACTAGCGAGAGTGTTAAAAGCCCGACGCCGTAGGCGAGAGGCTTTTAATGACTCGAGTTTGTATTCCGCTTACCGATCGCGGTGCATACAATGTTTTTCATCACGCTTGCGAGCAAAAAGAATAGTTTTAAGACACAATATTAAATAATATTTTCATCACACTTGCTTCCTAAGCGCGCCATTGCTTCCATGCGTCGCGGGAGTTATAGAAAAGTGAAATTGCCTAGGGAGTTATAGAAATGCTAGTACATTTAATCATATTTTAGCCCATAGACACTCCCGATTGGAGAAACAGAAAATTTACAATTGTCATCATTTGGACTTGAAAGTCTATTATATCAGACCATACAAGCAGTGTTAGGAGGGGAGACAGCGTTTCTCATGGCTGTGTAGGCCAATACGGGAGCGACAAACACGACCACAACTCTGACAGATGTAGCACTTGTCAAATTGGGGCCTGGTGGCGGAAGAAATATCGAAAACCCTCATTGGGGTCCTATTGCAGGCGCAGTGGTCTGTAAAGGCGACAGTGGAGGCGGCCTCGTGTTCCCCGAGACAGAGCGTGGCGTCGTGCGCTGGTACCTCCGCGGTATCGCCTCCACCGCACCCGTATCGCCCACCGGCCACGGCTGCAACACAAACACCTATATCGCCTTCACGCATATTATCAAACACGATAGCTTCATTAAGGCGCATCTCAATGCGCCACCGTATTCAAATCGAATCGCTGATCCTCATCAAGTGTGGTCGATTGAAAATAAATGATATATAGTGAATGTTTGTTTTATTTCATTCGTAGCCAAGTTGGTAGTGACCCCGCCTATGAAGCTGGAGGTTCTGGGTACGAATCCCGGCGAGGGCATTCTTTGTGTATTTAGTTATCACAAATGTTTGTTCCTTGGTCGTGGCTGTGTATTATGTATGTACCTAAGTATTTATATATGTATCTATCTATTATATATCGATTTGTGTAAAGATGTCCTAAAATATTTATTATTCATATTTCGGCGCAACATCTTTGACAAATGTTTATAGAATATAGCCAATCAAAACTTTGATGGACCAATCACAACTATTTATAAATGGCGGTTTAAGTTTTTATAGGTTGATATTGAAATTAATTACTGCAATGCATCACATTGAAGAGAGGGTAAGATGTGTCAACTAAAATTCAGCACCGTTTTTGAGAGGCAATTTGCTGCGACCATAATATAACATGGACGTCTAACGCCAGCTCAAAAAAATGCCTCCAAAACCAATTGTTCAATTGTGCCAAGATGGGCTGGACATGGCGCTTTTCTTCAGGACCGTTTTTGAAAGGCAATTTGGTATGGCGTGCGGCTTCCATGTTTGATTTGTTCGTAGGAAAACCCTCATCGGTCTTATTGCAGGCGCAGTGGTCTGTAAAGGCGACAGTGGAGGCGGCCTCGTGTTCCCCGAGACAGAGCGTGGCGTCGTGCGCTGGTACCTCCGCGGTATCGCCTCCACCGCACCCGTATCGCCCACCGGCCACGGCTGCAACACAAACACCTATATCGCCTTCACGCATATTATCAAACACGATAGTTTCATTAAGGCGCATCTCAATGCGCCGCCTTATTCAAATCGAATCGCTGATCCTCATCAAGTGTGGTCGATTGAAAATAAATGATAATCGAAATTGAAAATAATAATATTTGTTTTATTTCATTTGTTTTTCCATTGTGTATTTCCAAGCGAGGTATGTACGGTATCACTAGCGAGAGTGTTAAAAGCCCGACTCCGTAGGCGAGGGGCTTTTAATGAATCGAGTTTGTATTCCGCTTACTAATCATAATTTGATACATGTACCAAAATACCCCAAAATCGTGTATCAAAGCGCCTCGTGCCATGTTTCAAAGTGCCCTGCCAATGGGGCACATTTGGAAAAATTACAATTTTTGTTTAGATTGATATATCTCAACAACAGTACAGAAATTTAAAAATAAAACGGTAATTTTGTATACTTCAATAACGGTGCTATCACCTTGGTGCAAAACAAAATTCTTTATAGTTCATTTTATCGGTTAAACTCAAGGTCAAAAAAAGGTGTTCGAAGCTGCCCCACTTTCCCCTACAATTCTACAAAATTGTCAACTTTTTGTATGGGAATTTATACAATTTTGCAGAATTGTATAAATTACATTCTTTACAATCGTACAATTAAATATTGTATAAATTCGCATACAAAAAGTTCAGTACTGGTGGCGGAAAAAATATCGGAAACCCTCATTGGTCTTATTGCAGGCGCAGTGGTCTGTAAAGGCGACAGTGGAGGCGGCCTCGTGTTCCCCGAGACAGAGCGTGGCGTCGTGCGCTGGTACCTCCGCGGTATCGCCTCCACCGCACCCGTATCGCCCACCGGCCACGGCTGCAACACAAACACCTATATCGCCTTCACGCATATTATCAAACACGATAGCTTCATTAAGGCGCATCTCAATGCGCCGCCTTATTCTAATCGAATCGCTGATCCTTATCAAGTGTGGTCGATTGAAAATAAATGATACATTGTGAATATTTGTTTTATTTCATTCGTAGCCAAGTTGGTAGTGACCCCGCCTAATGAAGCTGGAGGTTCTGGGTTCGAATCCCGGCGAGGGCATTCTTTATGTATTTATTTATCACAAATGTTTGTTCCTTGGTCGTGGCTGTGTATTATGTATTTAGGTATCTATACGTATCTATCTATTATAATATATCGTCACTTGATACAGTCAAGGGCATTAATATATATACACTTCTCAATACTGATCCCTTACGAATGTGTCTATATATTAATGCACTCGACTGTACCCACATCACAAGCCTTAATTGAGCTTACCATGGGGCTAGGTCGATTTGTGTAAGATGTCCCAAGATATATATATATTTTGTTTTTATTTTATTTTATACATAAAAAAGAGGTTCTAGTTTGATAAATATCTCAACAAACACCCTCATTGGGGTCCTATTGCAGGTGCAGTGGTCTGTAAATTTAATTTGTCAACTAATATTCAGGACCGTTTTTGAAAGGCAATTTGGTATGGCGTGCGGCTTCCATGTTTCATTTGTTTGTAGGACCCTCATTGGTCTCCTATTGCAGGCGCAGTGGTCTGTAAAGGCGACAGTGGAGGCGGCCTCGTGTTCCCCGAGACAGAGCGTGGCGTCGTGCGCTGGTACCTCCGCGGTATCGCCTCCACCGCACCCGTATCGCCCACCGGCCACGGCTGCAACACAAACACCTATATCGCCTTCACGCATATTATCAAACACGATAGCTTCATTAAGGCGCATCTCATCTCAATGCGCCGCCTTATTCAAATCGAATCGCTGATCCTCATCAAGTGTGGTCGATTGAAAATAAATGATACATAGTGAATATTTGTTTTATTTCATTCGTTTTTCCATTGTGGAACTATATCATATAACTCAGGTGGACTTATTTTTTCAAAACAGTATAATAAAAATAACATGCATTAAAGAATTTATTACATACTAAAAATGATTTTATAGACCTTTTTATAAAAAAGAGAGATAAATAAAGGATAATAATAAACAAAAATAATTCTTATTGTACAAGTTCACAATATTAATATCAAGCGAGGTATCACTAACGAGAGTGTTAGAAGCACGACGCCGTAGGCGAAGGGCTTTTACTCAACTCATAGAAATGCTAGTATAGTTCGAGAAATATAAATTGGTAACTTTCTTCCTACATTACAGTAACAATAAACGTTCAATTTATATTTCTCGAACTAAGGTAAACGCAGCTATTAACGCTCCATCGAAAATCCGAAGGTATTAGCGACCTAATAAGTAATTCGGTATTTTTTCATTGCCACAACTTATGTGAGGGTAGGTAGGTTGTTTTCCAGAAGCGTTTATTTCTTGAGTATAGGGTACGGTTAAGTTAGTTTGAGTGGTAGTTCGATAAAAGATAAAAATACATCAATCAAGTTGTGAGTACCGAGAAAGAAGGACATTCCATACTGGCGCTTGCACTTTCAAGTAAGGACTCGACTTATCTGTCTAAGACGTTTATTTTAACAATTGACTACTTTACATCTACATTTATTGCTAATCATATTCATTTATTTATGAATTACAGATATTTTATCACAATTTATCAAATAACATTCATTATCATATATAAAATATAAAATTAAATTTGGGCGGTGATTGCTTCATTATTTTTAGTAGTAGCAGCTATCAACGACCCATAGGTCGGTAATGACTAAAATGTCATGTTTAGTTTTTTCTTTCTCGTACGATATTATTCTATGAAAACATAAGTATGTTTATAGATTAATTGAGATCAAAATAATTGTAATTTTCAAAAAACTATTAACGACATACACATTAGCACTTGGTTTTCTTCTTTTGATGTTATAAAGTTAACCAAAATACAATATTTTTGGAAAACGGATATTATCTTAGACATTGTTTATGACGAAGTTTTATCCATTAAAAGTGCTTTTAGGTCCAAAATTTTTATTATCACGTAATCAGAAAGTGTTTTGTAGCGACAAAGATAATAAAAATACAATATTGTTATTGTTTAATATGGATCGGTAATACATTTTACGTTACTTCTTACATATTCTATCAACGACTCATAGAAATCGCTGATACCAACCATAAGAAGGTATTACCGACCGTACCTAAATAAGTAGGTAGTTATAATATTAAGGAAATGATTAATGCCATAAATTACTAATTACAAAAATACAAGTTTTAACAAACATGTGGCTTTGGTAGGAAGAGTTGCCCGATCAGCCTCTTCCAAAACGAACACATTAAAAACTGTTAAACATCAAACTAAATGAAATCCATCAATTTATTCAATGTTTAATTTCATAATCATCATTTAGAGATAGATTCTATCAGCCAGCTGAGATCAAGTTAAAATTGGTAGATAGGTATTAAATTAATTTGCAATCATGTGAATAATATACCTACATATTGGAGGGGTGTAATAGTACCTACATTACGATACTAGTGCGGAAAAGAGAAAGTTCGAAACGAGTGACGATAAACGACACGAGTTACGAATTTCCGTTTCGCACGTGTATCATACGACATTTTTCCGTGCAGATGGCCCTCTGATGTTTCGACTTGACAAGAAATGATCTACTTTGCGCACTAGTGCGAGCATCAACCATCTGTCCTGAAAGTGTATTTTTCCTAAATAGTGCGGAAAAAACGAACTTTTTTTACTACAATTTATTAGAATTTCGTATTTTCTGTCGTTAAATTTAGTAAATCACATCATTTCGATTGTCGTTCAAAAATGCTCCGAAATGTTTAACTTGGAAATTTAGAAATATTACCTACATAAATATATTTTATTTTCTTCGTGATCAAAGTGAAAAGCGGTGTACCACAAAACATTTTTACCCTCGTCTACTATTTTAACATAAAATTGCCTCGGGTAGAAATGGTTCCCTTTATGCCCTTGTTGTACAATCTACCATTAAAACTCAATCGGTAATGGCTGCTTAAAAATCGTTGATATCTTCACACCCATTTTTATGGGTCGTTAATAGCAGAAATCGATTCTGTAATTTAGAAATAGATTTTTGACATCTTAATGTTCAATTAAAGGACGAGTAACTCATTATTTACCTTATTTAAATATCATAGTAGCACATAAAATAGGAAAATTAAATTTTGGGACAACGTGTATACTTAAAAACTAGGCCTGATTAAAAAAATGCCTTAAGGGGGGGCGTTAATACCTGCGTTTACCTTATACGAAATTTAATAATATTTTAGCCTATAGATGCCCCCGATTGGAGAAACAGAAAATTTACAATTGTAGCACTTGTCAAATTGGGGCAAAATGGTGGCGGAAGAAATATCGAAAACCCTCATTGGGGTCCTATTGCAGGTGCAGTGGTCTGTAAAGGCGACAGTGGAGGCGGCCTCGTGTTCCCCGAGACAGAGCGTGGCGTCGTGCGCTGGTACCTCCGCGGTATCGCCTCCACCGCACCCGTATCGCCCACCGGCCACGGCTGCAACACAAACACCTATATCGCCTTCACGCATATTATCAAACACGATAGCTTCATTAAGGCGCATCTCAATGCGCCACCTTATTCAAATCGAATCGCTGACCCTCATCAAGTGTGGTCGATTGAAAATAAATGATACGTAGTGAATATTTGTTTTATTTCATTCGTAGCCAAATTGCCAAGTAGCCAAGTTAGTAGTGACCCCGCCTATGAAGCTGGAGGTTCTGGGTTCGAATCCCGGCGAGGGCATTCTTTGTGTATTTATTTATCACAAATGTTTGTTCCTTGGTCGTGGCTGTGTATTATGTATGTACCTAAGTATCTATATATGTATCTATCTATTATAGTATATCGATTTGTGTAAAGATGTCCAAAATTATTTATTATTCATATTTCGGCGCAACGTCTTTGACAAATGTTAATAGAATAATAGTCAATCAAAACTTTGATGGACCAATCACAACTATTTATAAATGGCGGTTTAAGTTTTTATAGGTTGATATTGAAATTAATTACTGTGATGCATTGAAGAAAGGGTGACATTTGTCAACTAAAATTCAGGACCGTTTTTGAAAGGCAATTTGGTATGGCGAGCGGCTTCCATGTTTGATTTGTTTGTAGGAAAACCCTCATTGGTCTTATTGCAGGCGCAGTGGTCTGTAAAGGCGACAGTGGAGGCGGCCTCGTGTTCCCCGAGACAGAGCGTGGCGTCGTGCGCTGGTACCTCCGCGGTATCGCCTCCACCGCACCCGTATCGCCCACCGGCCACGGCTGCAACACAAACACCTATATCGCCTTCACGCATATTATCAAACACGATAGCTTCATTAAGGCGCATCTAAACGCGCCACCGTATTCAAATCGAATCGCCGATCATCAAGTGTGGTCGATTGAAAATAAATGATATATAGTGAATATTTTGTTTTATTTTATTCGTTTTTCCATTGTGGAACTACATTGTCAGCCTTCGTAGCCTAGTTGGTAGTGACCCTGTTTACGAAGCTGGAGGTTCCGGGTTAGAATCCCGGCGAGGGCATTATTTGTGTATTTATTTATCACAAATATTTGTTCCTTGGTCATAATGGTCATGGCTGTCTATGTATTTAGTATCTATATGTATCTATCGTAATCTAAGGGATTGAAGTGTCACTGACCATTATTGATAATGATTGATGATGGGCAGCAGCGTCATCATAGTGGACACATTACTGCGATCGCCAATCCGCTTGCCCAGCGTGGTGATTATGGGCATTTACCTCCTAATGCGTCAATACGCATAGTTAATATGAGAGGCCTTCGTCCAGCAGTGGACTATCATAGGCTGATGATGTGATGTGATTTGATGTATCTATCTATTATATCGCTTGTACCCACATCACAAGCCTTAAATTGAGCTTACCGTGGGGCTAGGTCGATTTGTGTAAGATGTCCCAAGATATTTATTTTATTTTATACATGAAGAAGAGGTTTTATTTTGATAAATACCTCAACAAAAACCCTCATTGGGGTCCTATTGCAGGCGCAGTGGTCTGTAAAGGCGACAGTGGAGGCGGCCTCGTGTTCCCCGAGACAGAGCGTGGCGTCGTGCGCTGGTACCTCCGCGGTATCGCCTCCACCGCACCCGTATCGCCCACCGGCCACGGCTGCAACACAAACACCTATATCGCCTTCACGCATATTATCAAACACGATAGCTTCATTAAGGCGCATCTCAATGCGCCGCCTTATTCAAATCGAATCGCCGATCATCAAGTGTGGTCGATTGAAAATAAATGATATGTAGTGAATATTTGTATTATTTTATTCGTTTTTCCATTGTGGAACTACATTGTGTATCAAGTCAAGTCAAACTATTCTTTATTCAAGTAAGCTTATTAATAAGCATTTTCAAATAGTCTGACATTATCAAGAGAGAAAACAATCTACTAGGTTCTAATCTAACCCTACACCGTTCCTGAGAAGAACCAGTAAGAAACTCAGGTGGACTTATGTTTTCAAAACAGTATAATAATACATCTTATTAAAATAACATGCATTAAAGAATTTATTGCAGAAATAAAATGATTTTATAGACATTTTTATAAAAAAGAGAGATAAATAAAGGATAATAATAATAAACAAAAACAATTCTTATTGTACAAGTTCACAATATTAATATCTAATTAATAGTGTCAAAAAGTTACAAGCGTTCGAGAAACCGGCCTCTGGTCCCTATACCACAAAACTTTACAAGCGTACAATTCTACAAAATTGTCAATTTTTTGTATGGGATTTGCAATAAATATAAAATTAGCAATTTGGTATGGCGTGCGGCTTCCATGTTTTATTTGTTCGTAGGACCCTCATTGGTCTTATTGCAGGTGCAGTGGTCTGTAAAGGCGACAGTGGAGGCGGCCTCGTGTTCCCCGAGACAGAGCGTGGCGTCGTGCGCTGGTACCTCCGCGGTATCGCCTCCACCGCACCCGTATCGCCCACCGGCCACGGCTGCAACACAAACACCTATATCGCCTTCACGCATATTATCAAACACGATAGCTTCATTAAGACGCATCTCAATGCGCCGCCTTATTCAAATCGAATCGCCGATCATCAAGTGTGGTCGATTGAAAATAAATGATGCATATTGAATATTTTGTTTTATTTCATTCGTAGCCAAATTGCCAAGTAGCCAAGTTGGTAGTGGCCCCGCCTATGAAGCTGGAGGTTCTGGGTTCGAATCCCGGCGAGGGCATTCTTTGTGTATTTATTTATCACAAATATTTGTTCCTTGGTCATGGCTGTCTATGTATTTAGTATCTATATGTATCTATCTATTATAATAATTATATCGTCGCTTGGTACAGTCAAGTGCATTAATATATATACACTTCTCCATACTGATCCCTTACGAATGTGTCTATATATTAATGCACTAGACTGTATCCATATCACAAGCCTTGATTGAGCTTACCGTGGGGCTAGGTCGATTTGTGTTAGATGTCCCAAGATGTATATATTTTTTGTTTTTATTTTATTTTATACATAAAAAAGACGTTCTATTTTGATAAATACCTCAACAAAAAGCCTCATTGGGGTCCTATTGCAGGTGCAGTGGTCTGTAAATTTAATTTGTCAACTAAAATTCAGGACCGTTTTTGAAAGGCAATTTGGTATAACGTGCGGCTTCCATGTTTTATTTGTTCGTAGGACCCTCATTGGTCTCCTATTGCAGGCGCAGTGGTCTGTAAAGGCGACAGTGGAGGCGGCCTCGTGTTCCCCGCGACAGAGCGTGGCGTCGTGCGCTGGTACCTCCGCGGTATCGCCTCCACCGCACCCGTATCGCCCACCGGCCACGGCTGCAACACAAACACCTATATCGCCTTCACGCATATTATCAAACACGATAGCTTCATTAAGGCGCATCTCAATGCGCCGCCTTATTCAAATCGAATCGCCGATCATCAAGTGTGGTCGATTGAAAATAAATGATACATAGTGAATTGTTTTATTTTATTCGTTTTTTCTATTGTAGAACTACGTTGTGTATCTAGCAAAGTATGTACGGTATCACTAGCGAGAGTGTTAGAAGCCCGACTCCGTGGGCGAGGGACTTTAATGAATCGAGTTTGTATTCCGCTTACCGAGCGTGGTGCATACAATGTTTTTCATCACACTTGCGAACAAAAAGAATAGTTTTATGACAGAATATTAATAGTACATTGTGCATCAAGGGAGGTAAGTACGGAATCACCAACGAGAGTGTTAGAAGCCCGACGCCGTTAGGCGGAGGGCTTTTATGACTCGAGTTAGTATTACGCTTACCGACCGTGATGCATACAATGTTTTTCATCACACTTGCCGAAAAAAAAACAAGTTTTAAGAAAAAAACATTATTAAATGACCTACTGACATTTCTATTACTCCCTAGGGAATTTCACTTTTCTATTACTCCCGCTGCGCGCGCAAACCATGGCGCGCTTAAACAGCAAGTGTGATGAAAATAATATTTTCGTCACACTTGCTTTCTAAGCGCGCCATTGCTTCCATGCGTCGCGGGAGTTATAGAAAAGTGAAATTGCCTAGGGAGTTATAGAAATGCTAGTACGACATTTAATAATATTTTAGCTTATAGATGCCCCCGATTGGAGAAACAGAAAATTTACAATTGTCATCATTTGGCCTTGAAAGTCTATTATATCAGACCATACAAGCAGTGTTAGGACAGACAGCGTTTCTCATGGCTGTGTAGGCCAATACGGGAGCGACAAACACGACCACACTGACAGATGTAGCACTTGTCAAATTGGGGCAAAATGGTGGCGGAAGAAATATCGAAAACCCTCATTGGGGTCCTATTGCAGGCGCAGTGGTCTGTAAAGGCGACAGTGGAGGCGGCCTCGTGTTCCCCGAGACAGAGCGTGGCGTCGTGCGCTGGTACCTCCGCGGTATCGCCTCCACCGCACCCGTATCGCCCACCGGCCACGGCTGCAACACAAACACCTATATCGCCTTCACGCATATTATCAAACACGATAGCTTCATTAAGGCGCATCTCAATGCGCCACCTTATTCAAATCGAATCGCTGATCCTCATCAGGTGTGGTCGATTGAAAATAAATGATATATAGTGAATATTTGTTTTATTTCATTCGTAGCTAAGTTGGTAGTGACCCCGCCTATGAAGCTGGAGGTTCCGGGTTCGAAACCCGGCGAGGGCATTCTTTGTGTATTGATTTATCACAAATGTTTGTTCCTTGGTCGTGGCTGTGTATTATGTATGTACAGTCGACAAAAGAGCGCCCTTTACAGGCCCCGCACACTAACAAGTTATCTCAGACGCACGACACACACTGCGAAGAAGTCCTGTGCTAGTGTGCGTGATAGTTCAAATTTTAGAGCTTGTATTTTCTACCTTATCATAATTATCATAAAATTTACTTTACAAAATAATACAGATTTTAGAAATATGTTCGCACTGTAAGACCATAATACATTGATTCAAGATTCAATTTCGCCTAAAGTCAAAAAAATATGTCGCCTTATTTTATAAAAGGTTATTGTCTAGTTTCACGTTAGTTACAACTTTGTGTCATTAGTATTAAGGTTCAAAGTTAATTATAATATTTAATATCGTAGGCTACCATTCAAATTCTTTGACGCCAATTACCTTTACTTGAATGAGGTGGATATTTTATTAATCTACCCGCAATATATACATATCGTTATAACAATATTGTGGGTAATGGGTATGGCATTAAATTTCATTTCATTGCTAACCGACCTTCGTTGCAAGCATTGTTCATTTTACTTTCTTGTTACCTATTGATTTTGATTGTTTTGTATTAACATGGAGAATACGCGTATTTCGGATTGAAGTGGGCCGAAATTATTATTATATATTATTATTCATAAACAGAACGTTTCGTTAAGTGAAATCGCACTGAAAATGACGGAAAGGAAATGAACTGTAATGAAACAAATATAATATTTACCTGAATGTTTAATAAATAGCCAGAACTCACAAAATTATTAACTAAAAATACGAATTCTTGCTCTCACTGTTGACACCACTTTTATACTGACAGTTTTATATAGAACTACGAAAACTATAAATTTTGAATTTGAAATAAAGTCCGAATATTTACCAAAGAGTCTGCAACATCCTGCCCCTCGTGCAGCTATGCACAAACTAACATCAAATAGGGGTAGTTTCTTAATTGCTAATCTTAATTATTTTCCTAAGGGGCCTGCGCAACGTCCCCCCAGCTGTTACAACGTCTACCACCCTGTTAACGCCGTCTTTTCCAGGGAACATCTTAGTTACTCGACCTCGTGGCCACGTTCCTCGGGGCAGCGAGTCGTCGACTATTATGACTACATCTCCTATTTGGAGTTCCTGTCCACGATCCCCTCTCCCGTTCGTCCGTGTTTGCATGGTTGGCAACACTTCGCGAACCCAGCGCTTCCAGAAGTGATCTGACAACCTTATAGCTTTCTTCCACTCCGAACGCCCGAACAGGTCGTGGTCTTCTATGACTGGTGGTAGGGATTGATTTGATGAGGTTCCAATGAGAAAATGAAAAGGTGTAAGGGTAGTTGGGTCATCAGGGTCTGTGGAGACGTGCGTAAGTGGGCGAGAATTCGCAATTGCTTCAGCTTCCATCAGCAGCGTTATCAGCGTTTCCTCCTTAAGAAATCTTTTATTAAGTGTGGCCTTCAGTGCCACTTTTACCGTTCTCACAAGACGCTCCCAACAACCACCAAACGTAGGCGCTGCAGCAGGAATAAAGCTCCATTTAATACCGTTGGTTGCAGCTTCTTCTTGGACGTGGTCTGAGTAAAACTCGCGTAAAATGCGGTTCGCACCGACAAACGCAGTCCCATTGTCTGAATAAATAGTGTTCGGGATTCCTCGTCGGGCAACAAAACGCCTCAAACTCATTATGGCGGAGTCTGATGAGAGATTATGAACCAACTCAAGGTGTAAGGCTCTTGTTGTGAGGCATGTATAAAGAGCCACATACCGCTTTTCATGCCGACGTCCAACAGTGATATTGACGGGGCCAAAGTAATCTAAACCAGTGAATGTGAATGCTCGTTGGTGGTGAGCTAGTCTTTGAGGTGGTAGGTCTCCGGTAGCTGGGTTCATAGGCATCGTTTTGCGAATCTTGCAAATAAGGCATTGATGTGCCACTGATCTGACTGTGTCTCGAAGTCGTAAACGAACTTTTGTCTCAATTCGTTTATGACGTATTCATTATTGGCGTGACCTGCTTTTCGGTGATAATGTTGCACCAATAACTGTGCGGCTGGGTGGCGGCCATCAAGTAAAACCGGGAATCGTGATTCAGGATCGACGCCTTCTGCGCCTTTTATCCTTCCAGCCAAGTGTAATAGCTTATCTTCTCCCAAGACGGGTGATAGTTTGATGAGGCGGCTGTTTGAAGGAATAGGTTTTGAATTAAAAATACAACTAATTTCTTGAGGGAAACTTTCAAGTTGAATTCTCTGTAAGATGTGCCTTTCAGCGGCTTTTATTGAATCGGCATTCAAGGGCGTGAGAGTGGTTGACGCTGATGAGCTGTGTGAGCGAGAGCGAACCGCTCTGCTAGTTAATTTGGAATTTCGAATGGTGGCCAAAATGATGCTAAATGTTGCCGCAGCTTGAAGTACCCGGGCTGTGGCACGGAGCAAACGAATCCAGTTACTAAAGTGTTCGAAATTTGCAGTGACTGGAGTTGGCAAAACTGAACTTATTGAGGTTAGTCCCACCAATTCGTTTGGTTGACATTTAAGTTCATCGCGAATTGGTGCGACATTAAGTGGCTCCGTAGGCCAGTCCTCTGGGGACTTAAGAAGAAAAGATGGGCCACAAAACCATCTATGCGAAGGATCTAGGTTTATTGGACGAAGTCTAGTTGTATCATCAGCCACATTTAAGTCTGTCGGAACCCAGCGCCAATCTTTTACCGACGAGTTTTCCATAATTTCACCAAGGCGATGGGCAACGAAGGGCTTAAAGGCTCGCGCGTCACTGCGCAGCCATTGAAGAACAGTCATCGAATCCGTCCAGAAGTATGTTCGTACCGGTTTTTTGCGATGGCTGTCCTTAATAACGAGCGCGATTCGGGAGGCTATCAAAGCGCCTTGAAGTTCCAAGCGAGGTATTGACATTGGTTTCAAAGGTGAGACTCTCGCTTTGCTTGTGATGAGAGCGAGCTTGATACTGCCGTCGGAATATACTAAACGCCAATAGGCAACACAAGCGTAGGCAAGCTCGCTTGCATCTGCAAAGACGTGTAATTCTCGATAGGTAGGCTCCGAGCCTTTTGCGTATGAGTACCAACGTGGTATCTTTAAGGAAGAAATATTTACAAGGTCGCGAAACCAGTCAAACCACTTTGATGCCTCTACTTGCGGGAGTTCGGTATCCCAGTCAATTTTAGTTCGCCACGTTTGTTGAAATAAAATTCGTCCTTTAACAACTATAGGCCCTAAAAGACCTAATGGGTCGTAAACTCGCATGACATGTGATAGAACCTTGCGCTTTGTAAGTGAGCTCGGGGCAGTACTGATCAGGCCTGTGCGAAACCCTAAAGAATCTGAGTTAGGGTCCCACACTATGCCCAGGGCTCTAATACTTTTTACAGATTCTCCAAGATCGACTTCCAACGGCTGAGGGGCTTTAAGATCAGTAGGAACCAGGTTCAAAGCCAGTCGCTCATTGGAAATCCATCCTCGCATCTCAAAGCAGGCCGCGCTGTGCACTTTTATAATATCTGCTGCCAATTGAGCTGCTTCATCAATGTCATCTTGTGAATCTATGTAGTCATCCATATAGTGACTGAACAAAATCGCATCGGCGGCTTTCGCATAAATACGTTCATACTCAAGTGCGTTTTTGTTTTTTATAAATTGCGCAATGAAGGGGCTACAGCAGGCGCCAAAAATTACGGACGTCATTCTATACTCCTTTATGGCATGAGTTTTATTGGGTCTCCACAGATATCGAAGAGCGTCTCTGTCCTGTTTTCTAACCCGAATTTGGGGAAACATCTCTTTGATATCTGCTGTCATACCGACACGCCCTTCACGGAAACGAAACAGTATCCTTAATAGAGGTTGGAGTAGATCAGGACCCGAGAGTAGTAAGGAGTTTAGGCTCACTCCTTCATTTTTGGCTGCCGCGTCATGGACTACTCTAACCTTTTGTTTTTGAGGATGATATACGCCAAAATGTGGAAGGTACAGCCGTATGTTTTCCGACTTTTTATTCCAATGCGCGTAGTAATCGTTCGGTTCACATTGTTCCGCATAACCTTTGGCGATCATGTTATTTATGAAATCAGTGTATGCCTTAGCGAACTCAACCTCCTTGCACATACGTCGTTCCAAGCTTAGAAAACGTGACATAGCTTGTGGGTAACTATCAGGAACACGTTGTATATCGTCACGCCATGGCATACCGACCTCAAATCGACCAGTAGGCAGTCGTTTAGCGGTTGTTTCCAAAATATGAACTGCCCGCTGATCTTGTTTGCTATGTAACGTTTCAGTTTTAGTTATCCCTATAGAGTCAAGCTTGTATTGCTCTTTGATAAGGAGCTCTAGGTTGTCGTCATCGATTACGTTGGTATGTGTGTGATTAATGAATTCGGCAAAATTAATTTTGCTAGAAATGTCGCACATTTTATTGTTTTGTGTGTAATCAACGAATTCGCCGTGATTGATAAATTCTACTAACTTAGTTTTGCTAGAGACAACGCCGTACAAAGTCCAACCAAGTGCCTTTAATACGGCGGCTGGGTCGTTGATGCCACCAACACGAACGCCGCGAGCTATTGCCAAATACCAATGTTCGGAACCTATCAAAATGGTCGGCTTAGCATGTTCATACGTTAAAACGTCGACTAAGTCAGCTAAATGTGAATATGACTCTATATTTTCACGATTGACTGACTGTGGTCGCAAACCTAAGGAGTCTACACGTCTGGCATTCCTTATTAAAAACTTTGATTGTGTGTACCTCCCCTTAATTTCAAAATCAACATATGACACAAGAGTTTGACATTGAAGACCACATACACCATTCACAGTAATGTTCTGTTTTGGCCCAGTTGCCCCTATACGTGCGGCAATATCGGAATCTATAAGCGTCGCCGTGCTTCCGTCGTCAAGAAAAGCATACACATTACAGGAACCAGCAGGGCCGGAGACAGTGACAGGTACAATCTTCAAATGGGCGCGCGGGTTGAGGGTTGAAATATTTTTCTGTAGGGCAGTAGAGGTATTGGACACTATCACTTTTTCAATTGTCGGTGGATACGAGGAGGTGCTTGAAGTATTATTTATATTGTCAATCATTTGGTAGTACTATGTTATCAATGTTATCAATATCGTTGTCAATTTGCTGGTCATCAATAATGTTGACAAGCGGAGTCGATGGCTGCCGGTGAAGAAGCGCATTATGGCGGAAAGTACATCCATCGACGCCGCATGGGTTCACTCGGCACGTATTCCACTCGTGTGGACTAGCCCTTAAGCACCTATAGCAAACTTTTGATTCGCGTAGCCATTGCCAACGTTCATCGACAGATAGAGATATGAATTTCGAACAATCTTTTAATTTGTGATCACCATTGCAAAATATGCAAACTTGTTTTTTTTGTGAAAATACGCCTTTTGTTTGTTTTGACATAACAGCACTATGAACGTTTTCGCGTTTTGAATATTTTTCAACAGGGATATTATATTGTAAGTGTGTAGCACTAAGTTCGGGTGATAAGCCAAAACGAACGTGTTGATCTAACTCGCGCCTCAAAAAATCAGAAAGTATTTCGAGTTTCGGGCGCCCCGTCCCATCTAGCGTGGCGAAATCTGTCCACCGTATTTTCATAGTAGGGTTAAGTTTCCCGAGTACCGCGTGGAACAATTCGGGTGAGTAAAGATACTCTAAATGGTTCAGTAACTTAATCGTAGAAATAGAATTGCGTACCTTGTTAGAGAGGATTCCTAATTCTTTTAAATCATTACCGAGTCTTGGAAGATTTTTCAATGCATGGACCTCTTTGAAGACGATCAGTTCGGGACGCGCGAAGTTATCTTCGAGAGCGCGCATGATCTCCTCCGGATCCTCCGTAGACATCATCAGCGCCGCTACAGCTTCACGTGCGGGCCCGCGGAGCGCATTGTGAAGTCGATTAATATTATCTAAGGGAGAAAAATTTTCTTTTGTAACATTGTAGGTACGTTTGAAATGTAACCAATGTAATGTGTTACCAAAAAATGGAGGTAATTCCATTTTTTTTACACCAGAGGCTGAAGCGAGAGCCTTTGCTGCTGCTGCGGTGTCAGCTACAGCTTGCAAGAGGATAGGTTGGCCAATGTCCGTTGGAAAGAGCGGGGGCGTACAGCCGGCCGCCTCGGACGCTTTGGTGGCATTTCCGACTTGCGGTTGACAGATGAGAGAGGAGTTAATAGGGAATGCAGATGCTCTCATGGCCGGCGGAGGTGCCGCGTGGCCGGGAGCTGGAACGGAACAATTTTGTTCATATCCTGCTGCGGGGGTGTCTCTATTAACATAATTGTCAATTCTGTGAGTTTCTATCCATTTTTCGGTTCTATCTACGCTCACCCGAGAAAAGCTGCGATGGCTTGCGCGACTGCCGGCGCGACTGCCGGCGCGGCTGCTTTCGGCATCGGCGTCGATAGCTGTGAGCTCGGCTTGCAGCTCGCGCTCCTCCACCTGCTGTTGTAGCTCCGCGATGCGCCGTTCACGTTCGCGCTCCCGCTGGGCAAGCACCTGCTCGCGGTCGCGTTCATGGGCGGCGAGCTCCTGCTCTCGCTCGAGGCGGCGACGTAGAGCTTGTGCTTCAACTGCAGCTTTTTGTGCTTTTACAGTTGCAGACGACCGAGACGATTTTGTATGAGCCGAGTGCGCGCTGGGCGCTCGATGCCCAGCCGACGCGGAGCTGTGAGCCTGCGGATGCTCTAATTGGGTGTCGGGATTATCCGACATCATTTTGCTCTTGCTACGGGTTAACATGTAATAAGAACTAAATTACGAACTACGAAAATATATGAATGACAGGAAGAAGAAAAAATGTAAACAAACTAATAGGAACTGGAATCTACGGCGAGGGACCAATGAAAATGACGGAAAGGAAATGAACTGTAATGAAACAAATATAATATTTACCTGAATGTTTAATAAATAGCCAGAACTCACAAAATTATTAACTAAAAATACGAATTCTTGCTCTCACTGTTGACACCACTTTTATACTCACAGTTTTATATAGAACTACGAAAACTATAAATTTTGAATTTGAAATAAAGTCCGAATATTTACCAAAGAGTCTGCAACACGCACGAAGATGAATGATATCAGGGTCGCGTTTTATAAAGTTACAATTTACAATTTCGCTGTTTGCCTCTCTTTCTAGCCAATATGTGCGTGCGTTAGAGAGGCAAACAGCGAAATTGTGAATTGTAACTTTATAAAACGTGACCCTGTAAGTAATACTCTTAGATAGCTACTTATTAAAAGAAACGCATGGTTTTTGTGTGAATAAGTAATTTCAATTAAAAATATAATCATTTACCTATTATTTATCTAGTACGAGTATATTGACACGTTTGACGTTCAGTTAATTACGAAACATGTTAATCTTATACTAAATTTACTTTGCAGAGACCAACAGTGCAACTATGGGCTGTGGGTTCGCCGGTTTGCTGAGACGGGAAATGTGAAATCAGAGAATTTCGGCCCGAATCCTGGAGCGTATACTGACGCGTCTATGCTTCATCAGGACGTTGTTGCGTCACATTCAAACGACCCGTTTCTCAGCACCCGTGTGACAGGAGCCAGGCATGATGTGATCTTGCAGACCGTGCGGAACCACTTAAGCGCGGCTGGATAAAGATGTCGAAGACCCGCGAAAAAAATTGCGCTGACAAGGGACCACATAGATAACAGACTGCGATTTGCAATGAAATATCTAGACTTTGATTGGTGTAATAACGTAGTGATGTTTACCTACTGACGAAAAATCGTTTAAGTCGGATAAAGACGGCCGTAAAATTTTGTGGAGAAAAAAGGTGAGCGTTATTGTGAAAAAAACTTTTTACCGTGTACGGCTAATGGTAGTTTGACTCTAGGGTATTGGGGCTGGATGTCATCGATGGTATTATGTTGTGACTAGTATCCAATTTGTTCAATTGATTACTTTATTTTTACTTTGATTTGTTAGATCAAGTAAACGTGGGCTAATTTTGTAACCGAAAATATAGATAGTTTGAATTAAAAAAAAAATACAAAGATTGTCTTCATAACATTCAAAACAGTTGATTTCACTATAAAATATAAAACTGGTGACATAGCTAATGCATGTTTGTTATTTACATAACGTTCGTATGATTTACAATAAAATTGAAATAATCTAGCACTGCCTTATTATATTATCTCGCCGGATTACACGATCAGAAAATATAAATATTAAAACAATTTATTGAATTAGTCAACCTTTGAATTTTTAATAGGTTTTTACTTACATTTTTTTACTTAACAGATATTTAAAATGCCTAATCATTCTACCATAATATTTTGCCTAACATACAGGCAAATATAGGTATATAAAATTGAACATCGTAAATCTAGATCTAATTAATGTTTTTGATTTATATTATGTGATGTGTATCTGTATCTTTTTTTCAATAGTGTAATTTTAGTTTCATGACGCATTGGTGTTGTGCTGTAATGTCATGTCACTTTTGTTTTAATAAATAAATAAAACATTATTATTATGTAAAATTGTATGAGAAAAAAGATTTTGATATGTTTGAAACGTTCCTGACATAACTTTAAATCATTTGATAGTCAACTAGTTAATGGGCAATCCAATGTGTTTAATGATGTTATTGCTGATGAAGTTAGTTACTAACTGACAAAGCATGCTTATTCATTTGACCATTGATAAGCTCAAAAATATATATTTTTAAAATTTTTATTTTATTTATTACTTTCCTACTTTTTCTATCATTTACTGAGAGACGAATGTCGAACATCTCATATCCGGTAATTTCTCTTGGTGGCAAAGTTTTAATGTTTATTTTACTAAATATGCAATTACAGCATCTTAAAATATTAAAAGCTGTAATTTTATTGCTCTAGAATATGTTACGATTAGAAATTTACATATAAATACCAGTTTATGTAATTCTTTTTTTATAGGCTGTAGGTAGATAGATAATAAAAACATGTAGCTTATTTATGTGATGGGAATTAAGTATTTTATAATTAAGGCATTCTAATTAATGTTTCATATGTTGTCGCTAATTCCATTCAAACTCGTGTATTTATACAATACTTACATTTATTATCTGAAATACTTAAATCTAGTACAATATTATTAACATATCTGTATTATTTCCATTGTAAAACATTAATTTTATATCAAAATCGTCTTTATCAAATTAACAAAAGAAAATCTCTAACATTAGTTTTTTTTAATCAGCCAGCTACTCGCGGCTTCCCGCCAATATTGTTGAGACAACAAGTTGTGTTACGATTTATCGCATGCATCTGCCAAGATGGCTGTTAACTACCTAAATCAGTTTAACATCACCATCAGTGCTGCCGTGATAAGTTTACTGTTTGTTTAAATGATATTATTCACACTTACATTTACACTCTAAGGCAGTACTGATGTCATAGAACGTTTTGTATACATATAATACCACACTGAAACTATGATCTTAATAAATTAAGTGTAACATTCGGCCATCCGACTACAATACACCTCCTGGCGTATTCAGAAACATGCCGTAGGAGTGAACAAGCTGCCATCGGTGTGATGCAGGCGCTGGATACAAGACGCTGCCGAAGCTGACACGTGCCTGGCGAAGCAGACTGCTGAGCCGGGCTGGCCCTGGTGGCGTGACAGCATCGCACCATTCGCGCTCGGCCAAAGCGCGCATTCAGCTGTAGAACGACTCTCAAGCCTAGAACAAAAAATTGTTTGCACGAGTACGGTGTATCTTAGAGTCCCTTACAAACCTATCTTCGCCAATAGATCGGACAACCGAATTTTCTATACGTGATCAGGTCGTGCACCACAGTGGTGTTCATTGCGACCATTTTATTTATTTAATCACAAGTATTCGTAACTATGCCAACTCACTTAAGTTTTTCAATATTTATTCATTTTCAAATAAGTAACTCTTGTGTAGACCAACAAACTTATTAATTATCATAATAAAAATATTGGTTATACTACATTGGTTTATCGCATAAATTTTACTTTGCCAAGGTCAAAGTACAGAACGTAAATTATCAATTAATACATCCATACAATACCAATATTCACGTATGTAGTCCACTTGACAACTTGCTATGGCGTACCGTACTAGCCTCGTACTTACGCCCACCTCGAGCCGTGCTGAGCGACGTCACTGCGCGCGTCGGCGCTCTCACCGCTCAGGCTCCGCTCCCCTGGCAACAGGAACTTTACAAATACTGGCAGAACGAATCATCTAATCTGAAAGGAAATTACGCTTTAATAGCCATTTCATTATTTTATATAATAATTTAACAAAAATCATTATCATCAGTATGTATTTATTCTGCGTTATCTGTCTATAACTGATACGTTTTTCGCTTAAATGCTAGTACTTGCATCTGCTATCACAATATTCGTGCCAACAACTTGGGACAACTCTGCACTGTAATCAAACTATATCAGCCTAAGCAATATTTCTAACTACGTGAGAAAATCATTATCATCAGTACGCTACTTATTCTGCGTTATCTGTCTATAACTGATACGTTTTCCGCTTTAATGCTAGTACTTGCATCTGCTATCACAATATTCGTGCCAACAACTTGGGACAACTCTGCACTGTAATCAAACTACACCAGCCTAAGCAATATTTCTAACTGCGTGAGAAAACTTTGTTCCTTAATCTGGCTACACCTGCCTTCACAATATTTATTCCAACAACTTGGGAAAACTGTTCCACAATCAGATTACATATCTGCCTTCAGAATATTTATACCAACAACTTGGGAAAACTGTTCCACAATCAGACTACATATCTGCCTTCATAATATTTATACCAACAACTTGGGAAAACTGTTTCACAATCAGATTACATATCTGCCTTCAGAATATTTATACCAACAACTTGGGAAAACTGTTCCACAATCAGATTACATATCTGCCTTCAGAATATTTATACCAGCAACTTGGGAAAACTGCTCCACAATCAGACTACATATCTGCCTTCAGAATATTTATACCAACAACTTGGGAAAACTGTTCCACAGTCAGATTACATATCTGCCTTCAGAATATTTATACCAACAACTTGGGAAAACTGTTCCACAATCAGATTACATATCTGCCTTCAGAATATTTATACCAACAACTTGGGAAAACTGTTTCACAATCAGACTGCATATCTGCCTTCAGAATAGGTATTTATACTAACAACTTGGGAAAACTGTTTCACAATCAGACTGCATATCTGCCTTCAGAATATTTATACTAACAACTTGGGAAAACTGTTTCACAATCAGACTACATTTATCTGCCTTCACAATATTTATACCAACAACTTGGAAAAACTCTGTTCCACAAACAGGCTACATATCTGCTTTCATAATATTTATATCAACAATTTTGGAAAACTCTGTTCCAGAATCAGGCTACACATCTGCTTTCTCAATATTTATAACAATAACTTGGGAATAGTCTGTTCCATTAGGCTACATCTGCCTTTACAATATTTATCCCAATAACCTGGGAAAACTCTGTTCCAGAATCAGGCTACACATCTGTCTTCTCAATATTTACAACAATAACTTGGGAATAGTCTGTTCCATTAGGCTACATCTGCCTTTACAATATTTATCCCAATAACCTGGGAAAACTCTGTTCCAGAATCAGGCTACACATCTGTCTTCTCAATATTTACAACAATAACTTGGGAATAGTCTGTTCCATTAGGCTACATCTGCCTTTACAATATTTATCCCAATAACTTGGGAAAACTCTGTTCCAGAATCAGGCTACACATCTGCCTTCTCAATATTTACAACAATAACTTGGGAATAGACTGTTCCATAATCAGGCTACACCTGCCTTTACAATATTTATCCCAATAACTTGGGAAAACTCTGTTCCAGAATCCGACTACACATTTGCCTTCTTCTCCATATTTACAACAATAACTTGGGAATAGTCTATTCCATAATCAGGCTACATCTGCCTTCACAATATTTACAACGACTAGGGAAAACTCTGTCCCTTAATCTAGCCACAACTGTCTCGTTCTGCCCCTATTTGGCTGCAACAATTTCATTTACCGTGTATTTATTTACTCATAACATAAGATCAACTTCAACTTATAAACAGAATTAAAAGTAACAAACTGTCTCCAACTTCAGGCCATGTGGTGACGGCAGTATACATTTGTCACCACCCCAACTCTTCCCATGGGTGTCCTAAGATTCGACTAAAGAACTGAATTCATTATAAACTGACGGCCGTCATCATAATGGACATATTACTGCAATCGCTAACCCGCTTGTTATGTCCAGCGTGGCGATTATGGACAGTAATCTCCTGCGTCCATACGCTTAAGTCATAGAAAAGGCCTATGTCCAGTAGTGAATTGTAATGGACTGATTATGTCCCTTCAATTAAACAGAACATCGTTTCACTGTCATTGCAGTAAGCTCATATTAAATATATGCCGAAATAAAATTACCACTTACAAACAACAATACCCAAACAATTAACTAACACATGACTAACAATAATAATTTACTACTCAGATTCTGGCTGTTCGTCACTACTAGACGAAGTCTCAACATCAGCCCTTTCTAAGCTAACCATGGTTACATTCTTTAAATAGCCACGACAATATTATAATTACCATTATGTTAACAATGTAACATCATAACTACCCTAACTATGTAACACATGTCTAACAATTTACTACTCAGATTCTGGCTGTTCGTCGCTACTAGACGCAATCTGAACCTCAGCCCTTTCAAAGTTTCATAATTTTTACGATTTCATTAACATCGCACTTAATGACCTTTTTACTTTATATTTATATATATATTGGTTGGCAGACTAACATACCGTCTGGAGCACTGTTATTGTTCAAAAGTAGTTTAATTTCATTCTATGATTAAATGAGACATTTAATTATCATCGTTTTAATCCACGACTTTCAAAGATATTCCACCAAACGAAATAGAAAATAAAGGAAACATAAATTCCAGTAATATTTCGTTATTATGACAAAATTATCACATTTTAAGTATCTACTTAAAATAGGTATTTCAAATTTCATAATGACTGTCCATGTAAACAACATTTTTTTTTCTTTAACATTCCACAGAAGGGCGATAGATTAAGCTCGAATTTGAAATTATTCTAATATAGTGTTGCTAACTGCAATATTTCAAAGCCCCCTTCTTTTCTACTGCCACCGATTGTTAGACAGAGAATACCTAAAACATACCCTTTGAGTGCATTAGCACTGACCGGACGGACGTTCAGCGTGACAAGCAGGCGGGCAACAGCACGCTGTCTTGGTAAACGCGCTGTCTCTACAGGCGCACTATCTTCAAAAGCGCGCTGTTTTCACAGGCGCGCTGTACCCTTAGGCGCGCTGACTTCACACGCGCGCTGACTTCATAAGCGCGCTGTCTTCACAGGCGCGCTGACACCACAGGCGCGCTGACTTCATACGCGCGCTGTTTTCACACGCGCGCTGTTTTCACACGCGCGCTGTCTTCACAGGCGCGCTGTCTTCACAGGCGCGCTGTTTTCACACGCGCGCTGTCTTCACAGGCGCGCTGTCTTCACAGGCGCGCTGTCTTCACAGGCGCGCTGTTTTCACACGCGCGCTGTCTTCACAGGCGCGCTGTCTTCACACGTGCGCTGTTTTCACACGCCTGCTGTCTTCCCAGGCGCGCTGTCTTCACACGCGCGCTGTCTTCACAGGCGCGCTGTTTTCACACGCGCGCTGTCTTCACAGGCGCGCTGTCTTCACACGCGCGCTGTCTTCACAGGCGCGCTGTTTTCACACGCGCGCTGTCTTCACAGGCGCGCTGTCTTCACACGCGCGCTGTTTTCACACGCGCGCTGTCTTCACAGGCGCGCTGTTTTCACACGCGCGCTGTCTTCACAGGCGCGCTGTCTTCACAGGCGCGCTGTCTTCACAGGCGCGCTGTTTTCACACGCGCGCTGTCTTCACAGGCGCGCTGTCTTCACACGCGCGCTGTTTTCACACGCGCGCTGTCTTCACAGGCGCGCTGTCTTCACAGGCGCGCTGTTTTCACACGCGCGCTGTCTTCACAGGCGCGCTGTCTTCACACGCGCGCTGTCTTCACAGGCGCGCTGTCTTCACACGCGCGCTGTCTTCACACGCGCGCTGTCTTCACACGCGCGCTGTCTTCACACGCGCGCTGTCTTCACAGGCGCGCTGACTTCACGCGTGCGCTGACTTCATAAGCGCGCTGTCTTCACAGGTGCGCTGACACCACTGGCGCGCTGACTTCACACGCGCGCTGTCTTTACACGCGCGCAGTCTTCACAGGCGCTGTGTTAAAATATATAATCATTTTCCAGAACATTTTAAAGAACTACTCATCTAAAAGTTAAGGTATAAATTGTTAAATTGGCTCTCTGAAAAACGTTTCTATAGAACCACTGAATACTTTGCCTAAGATAAATTATATCTATTGTCAATAAAGATTTATGATTTATGTACTGTCTAATCTTACGCACAACTGTGCACTTTCTGATCTCACGCGCAACTGCGCGCTATCTGGTCTCATATACAACTGTTGTCTAGTCTTAGGCACAATTGTATTCTGATTCTGTCTAGTATTTCGCACAGTGCGCTTCATGCTGTATGTGCACCATAGAGTATATTGAATAATATGTGCACATTATATTTTCACTGCCGATCGAACCGCGAGAGCACGGTATCTACCTACTTACCTGCTACTTTCCAAATGGGTAGTAAGTAAGTACTGCAAAAAATATCAACATAAAATCATAGTTCAAATAGATGCTATCAAATCCATACTTGCATCCAAATACTAATACAACATTGTATCTATTATTTCTGCTATTAACCTTTTCGACGCCACGTCAAATTTAAAAGCCGGCACGCAGACGCCAAGACACGAACATGTTCAAACAGAATTTGAACTTTCCGCACGTGCGTGTAGGCCTATATTGCTCTGTGGACCGTGACTCATACATATAATGGTCTTTGTCAGATGAATTTCCGCAATTATTTCTTATTTTGAAACTGCTATTTTAACAAAAATATATTGATTTTTGAACACAGATACTCATGTATGACCATCATGTAAATCTGATTACACAATAGACATTAGTTAAATAAAGTATAACTCTGGCGTTCCTCCACCTGGATATTGCCTCACCCTCAAAAAGTATCTCGGGAATCCTTCTCAAGGGTAGAATGTAAGGCACATCGCTACCCCTGACTTTCGTGAATATGGCCTGCGGTTCTCCAACAGGATGCAGCATCATAGTCATAATCCAATTTAGTCTCAGTTAGCTACGTACCTACTGATTTATCAAAAATGGTTTTGTTTTTTAGGTTTTCACTTCTCTTCATGTTCTCATTTTACATACGACTAAGAATCAAAATTAATGCATTAATAAGGCATTCAATTATTTGAACTAAAATTTTCATGCACAATTGAGTAACTATCTAACAGATTGCAGTTTATTAAAGATTATATCAGTCTTAAAGCCATGTATATAGCTTCAACTATAGTAGTATAATACTACAATGAGCATAATATTCATATAAGTGCTTATTTGAAATTCACAATAAAACTCTTCCACTCCAATCGGTAATTTGCCCGCAATCAATTTCATGCTCTGTAAGAACACAAGCATCCGACGACTGTATATACCAGTACATACAGTCGATACTATATCTACCCATTTAAAGTGGATACCTATATAATATATGACTGACAATAGTATAAATGTAAATAAAATACATATGGTCTAGAATTTTTCTTGTCACTAGTCATCATTATCGCCGTTAGCTATATTGCCTTTCACGTCATCGTGAAACTATCGATATTCTAATGACGTACGACGCTTGCCAAAATGTGTTTAATATTTGCAAACCTGTCTTCCCGACAGTAACTAATTCCTAAAAAATATCAAGATCTCCTTAATTAAACACTCTTTATTTGTAAAAAAAAATCAAGCATGAAATGACACAAGTATGATCTTTTTGCGTTTCAGTGAATAATCAATCACTTACCAAATCAAATAAGGTTCAAAATATCGTCCTCGTACAGGATTACCTTTCTTCTTTGTGGGTGTTGGTACAGCTTAGTATTAACTAAACCGTATCCCGTCTTCTGAAATGTTGTCGCTAATTCCATTCAAACTCGTGTATTTATACAATACTTACATTTATTATCTGAAATACTTAAATCTAGTACAATATTATTAACATATCTGTATTATTTCCATTGTAAAACATTAATTTTATATCAAAATCGTCTTTATCAAATTAACAAAAGAAAATCTCTAACATTAGTTTTTTTTAATCAGCCAGCTACTCGCGGCTTCCCGCCAATATTGTTGAGACAACAAGTTGTGTTACGATTTATCGCATGCATCTGCCAAGATGGCTGTTAACTACCTAAATCAGTTTAACATCACCATCAGTGCTGCCGTGATAAGTTTACTGTTTGTTTAAATGATATTATTCACACTTACATTTACACTCTAAGGCAGTACTGATGTCATAGAACGTTTTGTATACATATAATACCACACTGAAACTATGATCTTAATAAATTAAGTGTAACACATACATGTGTATCAGTTTTTGTTTTAATTACCGAGTAAACAATGTTTCAATTACCTTGCAGGTAACATATAAGCAAATGAATATAATGCTACTAATAATGTGTGAGAGTTTTAAATGTTAGCATTAATTTATAAACTATATGGAAACGGATTATATCGCGTATATTTATTAATTATTCATTACATCATGACGTTTCAAACACTTTACAAGGTTGATCTACAGATGACTGATGCGATAAAATCCTTTTCCATTGTTTTATTTCATGTATTTTTTCTTGTCAATGCTTGGCAAATATATAGGTGTGTGCAATGATATATAAGTAAAAATACGTTACACTCTAACAAAATGCGCAAAATAAATACTTCACATCATACACCTACGATTTAATGACAGTTGACATACACCTATCATCATACTTCAAAATGCGTAAAAGAGATGGTAAAATACATATACTCGTATTTAATAAATAAAAAAGAGACAACTAGCATTTGACAATTGCGCGTGCATTCTTAAGGTTGTTATTGATAAACATTGTTTTATCTTTGTTACTCTTGATATTAAACAGCATAAGCTTGTCTTTTTCTCGAAGTCAGTCAAAAACGTCGAAATGGCGTCCTATTTATTTTCAATAAATAGTAAAATTGAAAAAAATATATAATTCCGTTTAATTGCGCATGATGTGTGATGTTAAGGGCATTTTTGCATTTTATTTCGTAGTTTTCACTATTGTATAACATAAAATGACATTTTAGGGCGCAGTTCATGTGATTTGTGAGAACTCGGCAGTGGTACACACCTCTCGGTGGTCTGGGTAGAACTAAGAGCGATTGTTAGAATTATCACAATCTGCGCGCTTCAATTTGAGAGCTGATGTAACATATCTTTACTTATTATATCATTGGGTGTGTGCTGATGTTGTAGATGATCAACATCACATTTTACAGTAGGTATACTATAGGAGCGATTGCAAATACAATTTTTAAAACAACAATTTAGGTATAGAAAAATGTTGCTCGATATAATTGTTATTTTGTTATATTATAATATTTCAAAGTATAATACCTAATAAACAAATTGCTAAATCAATTCGTGTTTTTATTCTGTAGATTTAATTTAAAAAAACTATGCCAAACGTCCCCAGAATTGAACTAATACATAACATCCTCATAATATCCTGATATTAACCCCTCGCAGACTATCTAAATTAATTGATGAACCTTGATATTTAAAATAAGAAGCTCAATGATGAAACAGGCCTACGAGGCATTAACAAGACCAACATATTTCTTGTTTATTATTACACACGTGCGGCTTATAACAAAAAAAAATATTCTAAGTAGGTATACTTATCCTACAGTTCCTTATTTAACTTGGGTGTAAATATAAAACAATATCATTATTATTAGTTGTAGTTTATAAAAAAAATCTAAAGGAAGTATCCTGTAAGTAATTTTTTTAAATACGATAAACTTCACCGTAGAAGGCGTCTTTTCTGCAAATGTGGAAAGTATATTTATGTGTATATCATTAAAAAAAATAGTAGGTAACAATCACATCTAAGGGCATTATCACACTTGCGATTTACAAGCGAGGCGAAAGCGAAGCGAGCGCGCAGCATGATCGTTGCGAGCCCGTAACCAATTCGCCGCGAGTGCGTTGCGATTTGGCCGCGATCGCGTAACGAATACGCTGCGCAGCCGTCAGTAAATCGCTCAGATCTGAGTCTTGGAATAAGATTTATTATTACATAATGGATACCAACTCTTGACGCTGCAAACTCGGTGCGTAGTCGCGGCGTATTCGTCACGCGGTCGCGGCGTAATCGCGACACCACCGCGACGAATTGGTTGCGGGCACGCGACGAACACGCCGCGCGTACGCTTCGCTTTCGCCTCGCTTGTAAATCGCAAGTGTGATAAGGCCCTTAGGATAGAACTATTG